>CAHIKZ030001393.1:280000-390000 GCA_903632075.3 Acanthosepion pharaonis
AAATTATTGCTGGTAATAATTTTTTTCAAGAATTCTTTCATTGCTGGTAATATTTTTTCCTTCAAAAAAATTATTGCTGGTAATAATTTTTGATTCAAAAATTCATTGCTGGTAATAATTTTTTCCTTCAAAAATTATTGCTGGTAATATATTTTAAAAAAAAAAAAAAATTTATCAAAATTAAATGGGTTAATTTTCCATTTTAATAATGTTCAAAATGTAATTCGTCTTATAATATAAACCAGAGATTATATAATATGGATATTTTAAAAAAGTAAGAGCGTACCAAAAATCCTTCATGTTTCTCTTCATACGCGTTTTTGATCAGATGGGGTTGGATGGACATTAATATAGTAGACAAAATGGCCGCCTTTATAAACGACGGATTGAAAATGTTCGAAAGACCTTTTATGGATTGTTTAACGTTTTTTATTGATGGGTTTAATCTTAAAGTCATGTCAAGAAGTTAATTCACAATATGAAAAACAAAAAACTGCAACAGTTTTGACAATATTTCGGTTAACTATTTTTTCTAAATTATGGGATTTAGAGGTACTAAACCAACGTCATGTCGTTGAAATGGGAATAATAAACTGATTTGAGGATGAAAAAAACTTTCGTTTCCTGATCAGATCTTAAATTAAAGGATTTTATATTCACAAATATCAATTTAAATTTATATAAATATGCTAACAAAAAGTTCAAATTTTTTTGAATATCAAATTTTAAAAAATAAATATATATATAATTACAAATTTAATAAATATTTGATAAAAAAAAATTAAAATTATACATAGGTGGAATATGGACGATTATATAAAAATGAAAAAAGCCTGTATTTTTCTTTATGTTCCTTATGTTAAAGGAAAAATTTTTTTTTTATTTTTAAATATTTTCTAAATGAATATAATAAAGTCACTTTATTTTTATAATTCAATTCATTCATTTTCATAATTTCTTTAAATATATATAAATATATAAATATATAAATATATATAATATATATAATATAATTGTTTTGTAACTTGTGAAAATAAAAAAACTGTATCTTTCTTCTATCATTTAAATATCTATAAATTTTTGATCCTTATTCCTTTTTTTTTTTAAAGTCAGGCTTTTGGGAAATAATTTTAAAAATATATTTTAAAGCAGGCTTTTAGGAAATTGATTTGAAACTTTTTATGAAACAAAAAGAAAAATGTTCCATTCAAATCAATATTACGATAGACAAATAAACGGTTTATTTTTTTTTTCATATACATATACACACACATTTTATTTCACCAAGTAGTACAAATCCAATCATTTAATACGTAAAATTATTATTTATTAAAACAAATATATTTATGCTTTATATATTTATAGGGTTTAAAAACTAGATTTTTAAAAAACAAAAATTAATTTAAACTTAACATCCAATAAATGAATAAATGTATTTAAATTATGAAAAATTTTAACTTTCGTGTGAAAAATCTATTTTATAAAAATGCAAAAATAAATTTTTTAAAAAATATATATATTTATATATAGAATATATTATAATATATATATTCAACGTTTTGAAAAATATTTCATGAAAAAAAAAAAATAAAATGAAAATTTTTCTATATCATTTTTATTCATTTTTAGTATAATGTATGTTAAAAAAAAATTTATATATTTTCAAGGCAGTTTTCATTATATAGTCAATTTTTTAATGAATTATGAGGTAAAATAAAGATATAATCGTTTGTTTCCGGAATAAATTTCCATTATTGTTACATAATTATATTTTTATTATCTTTTTTTTATCAATTTAATAAGAATTTATTTTATTTTTTTAATTTTTTTTATATATTTTACATATATTTATTTTTAAATTAATAAAATATCATTTAATTTAATGAGAATTTGATAAAAATTTAACCAAAATGTTTTCAAAAAAAGAAAAAAAAACATGAAAAAAAATTAATTTAAAGTTAATGTTTTTTTTGAAAATACATATAGTTTGTTTTTTAATGTTTTTTAGCATTTATTTTAAAAATATTCTAAAAAAAATTTTTATAAAATAAATGAGAACCAAAAAAAAAAATATAACAATTCAAAAATTTCAATTTTCTTTCAAATTTTTTTTAATTTTTTTTTTTATATTTTTTTAAATACTTGAATTTTAAATTTGAATCAATTTTTCAAAAAAAAATATTTACATTTTGAAATATTAATAAATTTTTTTTTTTTTATTATTTTTTTTAAATATTTTTTTCAATAAAAAATTTCAAAAAAATTTGGAAAAGAATCAATGAAAAAAATATTCATCAAATTGAATTCAAATGAAAAAAAAAAATACAAATTTTAGGACAGATCATATTATTAATTTGATGATTTTAAATCAATTACAAATTTCAATTTTTGAAAAAAGCATTTTATTTTTTTTTTTGTTTTTCAATGATTTGAAATTAGCTTGTATATTTTTTTTCATATAAGTTTAAAAAAGTTTTTTTTTAAAGACTTTGTGTCGATTATAACAGGTTAAGTTCCTAGATTTGAATTTAAAATTTAAATTTTTTTGATCGAGGAATATTTTTGTTCCAATTTTTCAATGAAATCATGGAATCGTTCTATGTTTGATTCATATTAATTAATTTGCATGATTTTTTTTGGATACTTTTTAATGTTTACTAATACAAAAATTATGTTATATTTTATTGCAAAATCATTTCATTTCCAAAATTTTGTACATTGGATTTAATGAATTTGAATTTTAGGTCTCTTCCAAAAAATCCATTTTAATGATTTTTTTAAATGGGCGTTTTCATTTTAAAAAATTTTACTTGTTTTTTTTTTGTCATTTCAAAGATAAATTCAAAAAATGAATATATATTTTATATTTTTGTTTTTGTTATTTTGGCCTATTAAAAATTTGTAGTTGATTTAATTTTTTAATTTATAATTTTTTTTTGACATGGAAAAAATTTAAAATTTATATACAAAAAAAAAAATCTATTGTATATATTTATTTTTTTATATATATATATTGTGATTTATATCTTAAATGAAATGAAAATATTAATATTAAAATTTAAAATGTGGATTATGTATTTTAAAAGAAAAAAAAAAAAATAAAACTTCTATCATTTTTATCAAATTTTATATTTCAATTTAAAAATCAATTTTTTTTTTTAAAATTTAATAAAATATCAATATTGTAAAATAAAAAAAATTTGAACTTTCCGATTTCATATTATTTTTTTTTCAAATTGGGTTTAAATAAATCAAAAAAATTTTCCATTTAAATGTTTCTTTTTTACAGAAGTTTTATGGTCAAAATCAGCAAATCTTTTAAGAATTTTTTTATTTGCCAGATTTAAAATTTCAAAAGTTTAAAATATTTTTAAAAATGAGAAAACTAAAATGGAACATTATTAAGAAAACAAGAATATTTTTTTAAAAAAATTTAATTGTAAATTTTTTTAATAATTGATAAATTTCAATTTATTTCCATCAATGCTGAGTTTTTAAAAAAAAATCTTAAATTTAAAATATATAAATATATATATATATAATATTATATATATATATAATATTAAATTGAAAAAAAAAACTGACATTTTGATGTCATTAAATAAAAAAATTTTTATATAATTTCTAAGATATAAAATGGTATCTTTTTCATAATCAATGATGAAACATATTAAAAACCAGATACTGAAACAAAATTTTTTTTGAAATGAAATAGAAAATTTTTTAAATACACAATGGTTTTCATTTTCAGATTCACAATTTTTTTTTTGTTTATATGGAGAAAAAACTATTATTCTCAGTTTCAGGACTTACATGAAAAATTCGTAAATTTTCTTTCGGAAATTCATGATCAGATGGTGCAAAAAAATTTTTTTTTTGTTTATTATAAACATATTTTATTTGTCAAAAAATTTTATCTAAATGATATATTCTTTATATAAATTTATATATATATATGATATATATATTTACGAGAAAATGTTTAATTCTTGAAATTAAATCTTAGAAATATCCAAATACTTTCAATAATATTTTATTTTTGAAACAAAAGTTTTAATTTTTTCCAATAACTTTTCATTTTTGTTTCTATCTGAAAATAAAAATAATGTTGTTTTTTTTCTTTTTTTTTTCCAAAGATGAAATCAAAATGATAATTCTAGATTCAAAATATTTTCAAAAAATTTTAAAAAGGTTAATTTAAAATCATAACATTTTCAAATTTATTATTTTTTCTTTATTGGATTATCACAAATAAATATATATATAATATATATATATTCTCTAAAAAAATTTTTACAATAAAACATTCAACAAATTTTTCTGTATATTTTGGTAAATTTCTTTTAAATTCATATCATATTTTAGAATAAAAAATAACAAAAAATTTTGGACACATAACACACATATTTGAAAATGGAATAAATTTTCAAATTTTAAATATTTAAATATTAAATATATATATATTTTTTTGCCATTTAATTTTTTTAAAATCCGTTCAAATTTTTTATATATGTAAAACAATTTATAATGAGCTATCTTTTATGTATTAATATCAATAAAAAAAGTTTCCATCAATAGAAAATTTCAAAAATTAAATTGTTATATTAATATATATATATATATATATATTATATATATTATATATTGAATATTATATTATATATCAGGTCATCCCATAAGTTCTGTCCGAATTTTGAATAAAGAAAACAAGTGACCAAATGTTACATTTAATTACAGATTCAATCAACAATGTATTTTCCCTGATTATCTATGACTTCCTTCCATCTATTAACAAGCTTACTAATTCCATTACTGTAAAATTCTTTTGGCTTTGATTCGAAGAACTCACAAATGTCAGTTTTAACCTCTTCCTGTGTTACAAAAGCTGTTTCTTCCAAATGATTCTGTAAGCTACGAAACAAATGGTAGTCTGAAGGAGCAAGATCGGGAGAATAAGGTGGATGAGGAATTTTCTCCCAACCAAGTTCTTCGATCTTTTGTGACGTGATTCTTGCTGTGTGGGGTCGCGCATTGTCCTGATGAAACATCACCTCTTTTCGATTCACTAGAGCAGGTCTTTTTTTTCCTCAAAGCTTGGTTCAAACGCTCTAATTGCTGACAGTATATTTGAGCATTAATTGTTGCATTAGGTGGTAAGAATTCAAAGTGGATTATTCCTTGGCGATCCCACCAGATTGAAAGAAGAACCTTTTGCCCATGAAGTTCCCTTCTCGGCTGTGGCTGGGGTCCTTCCCTTTACCAAGCCACTGTCTACGACGCTTAACATTTCGATAAAAGATCCATTTTTCGTCGCCAGTCACAAGTCTATCCAAAAAAGGTGAAACAAGTTGGCGAGAATGGAGAGAAGAGCAGATGTCAACTCGGGATTTGAGGTTGTTTTCAGACAATTCATGAGGCACCCATTTTCCAAGTTTAGGAACTTTTCCAAGTTGTTGAAGATGACGATGAACAGTTGTATGGTTTGAACTGAGAACCACTGCCAATTCCTCAACTGATAAAGCAGGATTTTCTTCAAGGGCTGCTTCAAGAAGCTTTTCATCAAACTCAACTGGACGTCCGGTTCGATCTTCATCTTCAAGGGTGAAATCTCCACCTCTGAATTTTGCAAACCATCTTCTGCAAGTTCTTTCATTCACATTCCTCTCCATAAACTGAGTGAATGTTTCTAGCCGCTTCGGCTGCTGAGTTTCCTTTCTTGAACTCATAAAGCATTATGTGCCTCAAATGATTCTTGGGTACTTCCATGTTAGCAGGGTTTTAATCAAACAAAATTTAATTTTATTGTTCTCTGAAATAAAATTTGATCAGTTTAAATGCATCTAAACATAAAAATAATGTTCAGCTCCATTAGACATTATAAAATACTCTTTAAATTTCGTTCATTTTAACAAAAGTTAAAATTCGGACAGAACTTATGGGATGACCTGATATATATATATATATATATGAAATATATTTATATTATATATATATAAAAAATATATATACATATATATATATAATATTTACTTTAAATTTTAATTTTTTTTAATTTTATTTATAAATAATATTGGATTTCATACTTTTCATCCAAATCTATGATTCCATTTTTTATATAAATTCTTTTTTTACAAGTGGTTTTTTTTATATTTTTAAAAATAAATTTTAAAAAAAAAGAATGGATTTTTTGAAAATGCAATAAATAAATGACAGTATCAATTTTTTCTTTGATTATTTTACCGAAAATCAATCTTCCTTATATATATCATATGTTTTTTTAAATAAAATAATAAATTATGCATTTATATATATTTATATATTAAATAATATATATATATATAATATTTTGGAAATTAAAATACCAGATTCTTAAATTTTTATGGCAATAATTTATAAATATTTATATAATGGTAAATAAATTTCTCATGTTGAAATAATTTAAAAAACATTCGGAATTTTATAAAATAAATTAAAATATATTAGGATTTAATATTATTTGCTGATTTTTTTCATTTATTTTAATAAATTTTTCATAAAAAAACTTTTTTATTTATTGAATTAAATAAATAACCCTGAAATGAAAAACAATTGAATTGAAAAATTTAATCTTTTTTTTATCATTTTTTATATATGAAAATATATATATATTATAAATATGGTAAAACAATGAACCGATTAGTTTATTAAAAAATATAAAAATAAAAACAAATATAAAAAACAATTCAAAAAAATATTTTGTTCCATCAAGAATTAATTTGAAAAGTTTAAATCTTTTAAAATAATTTCTTTCAAGTTTAATCATTTTCGAATCTAAATTGGATTTCTTCAAATTTTAAAAAAATGAAAATTGATCTACAACCCCGGTTTGAAGGTTTTTTATTTTTGAATAAAATTTATATATATATATTTATATATAATATATATATATTATATAATGTTATCTGAAAAATTTTATTAAGTTTCATTTTTTAAAAACCATTTTTGTTATGAATAGATTTAATGATCAATCAATGAATAATATTTTTTATCCAAATTTCTATATTTTTATATACGGAATGACAATGCAATTGGCATTATTATTAAATTTGAAAAATATTTACATTATGTCTTTATCCAAAATTTGATTCAATGTTGAATAATTAGTCTGATGATTAATCTTTTAATTTGTAAGTATTGAGTTTTTTTTTTGGAGCAATATATTTAAAATTTAAAGACATTTATTTAACTGTAATTTTAACAAAGGATTTAATGGTTATCATCATAAGGAAAACCAAGAATGATTAAAATAACATTTAATTTTTGTTTTGAAACTTTTTTTAACTGTGATGGAACCCAATATTCTATTAAGTCTGTTCCAAATTTAATTCCTTTCATAAAATTAAAATTTATTATAATGGAATGTTTTTCTCTTACGATTTCTATTTATTTTCAAAATGAAAGAAGTTCTTTCTTGTAAAGGAAAAAAAATTAATCTGAATTTTCTAAAATTCAATCACAAACCATGGAAATAATTCAATAAATTTATTTGTCATTTATATATATTTATATTGGGACATTCATTTTTTTTCAACCACAAGGTTATTAGATATAAAATATCAAAAAATTTTTCATAAAAAGGACTAAAATTTTTTTTCCCATAAAAAAATGGCCAAACCAACTTTATTGGATTGTTTTATATATGCAAATATTGATTATTTTTATAAAGGTTAAATATTTATTACAACTTCTTTTAATTTTAAAACAACAATTTTCAAATCATCTTAAATAAAGATTAAGAAATTTTGCATATGAGTAAAAACTTGAAAAGGAAAGCTTGATTCCGAAACAGCAAAGCAATTTCAGTAAATAAGATTTCAACCATTTATCATTCTATCATATTTAGCATTAGATCGGATTCTATGAGTTTTTCGAGGCCTGAAAAAGGAAAATTTACCAATACACCTTTTTGAAAGGAGTTTTCATTGAGAAAACCATTTTCCTTCCATCATGATTTAACAATAAATCAAATTTATTTTCTATTCTACTTTTTTTTATTTCTTTTTTGTCGCAATAAATTCATTCTTTTTTAACTATTTCTCCTCCATACATTATCAGCCATTCCTAATACCAACGTGTTGAGTTTCACTATTTTCCTTCCATATATGATCAGCTATGCCTAATTTCAACGTTTTTATTTTCCATTATTTTATTTCCATTAGAATTGATCAGCCACATTTAGTTTTTCAATGTGTTGATTTTACTATTTTCCCTCCATAGATGATCAGCCACACCTAGTTTCAACATGCTGATTTTCACTTTTTTTCCTCCATACATGATCAGCTATCCCTAATTTCAACTTTTCTACGTGCATTATTTCCCTCCATACATGATCAGCTATTCCTAATTTCAACGTTTTTACGTCCATTATTTCCCTCCATACATGATCAACCATGCGTAATTTCAAAGTGTTGATTTTCACTATTTTCATTCCATACATGATCAGCCACGCCTAATTTCATCGTGTTGATTTTCACTATTTTACTTCCATATATGATCAGCTATGCCTAATTTCAACGTTTTTATGTCCATTATTTCTCTCCATACATGATCAGCCATGCCTAATTTCAACGTGTTGATTTTCACTATTTTTCCTCCATACATGATCAACCATGCCTAATTTCAACGTATTGATTTTCACTATTTTTGATTTTACATATATAGCCATATCTATTTTCAATCCAAAATTGATTTTCACTATTTTTCCTCCATACATGATCAGCCATGCCTAATTTCAACGTATTGATTTTCACTATTTTTCCTCCATACATGATCAGCCATGCCTAATTTCAACGTATTGATTTTCACTATTTTTCCTCCATACATGATCAGACGTGCCCAATTTCAACATGTTAATCTCGACTATTTCAATTTCGTACATAGCCATCCATGCCTAAATTCAACTTTTGCTGTTCATTATTTTTCTCTACTTAAATGGTCAGACATGTCTAATTTCAACTTTTCTCTCACATTTCGATGTCTTCTCCATATTTAATTTTAGGTAGGGGTGGTCTTATCATCGTACGTCTTGCCACATATTACATACTTACAGTACTCGGTCATGTTTTCTTCCGAGGGGTGATGTTTTGGAGAAAGGTTGGAATTGCTTTTGAGTCCCGTTCTGATGTTCTACAGGGTGGCCACTAAAAAACCGAAGGGTTTGAAAAAGTCATAACTTGTTCGTTTTCAGTTTTTTCTTTTTTATTTGGAGATTATTGAGGATACCTTTTTATTAGGAAATATATACAAAGAGAGTCATAGATAGATAGATGAATTTAGATAGATAGATAGATAGATAGATAGATAGATAGAATTTAGATATATACAAGTTTAAAATTTGAAGCACCACCCCAGAATTAGCATGGGAGGAACTTAATAGAAATGAAAAATTTTATTTTTGCTTTTTTATATGAAATTCCCTGTAGTTTCTGTTTAAAAACAGTTCTTTGTTTGTGAATATGTAGCGCCAGACAACGAGGTTCGAAAAAATGTGGTCTCCCCCAAGATCCACAGGCTTCAATCACTTTCACGCTTTTGATCATTGGCCTGAGAACGAGGTTGTATACAGCTGACAGTTTAGATATTTCTGAACGAGTTGGGCGACATACATGACATCCATATGAAAAACTCGATCTGACGAGGTTATTTAAGAACATGATTCGTGTTCTCAGGTTAATGTTATTGGTGGTGTTGAGCGAAACCTACACAAGAAGAGTCTTATTCTACGAAATGAAAATTATTTCCGACACTAAATTTGATCCATACACCGAGTTTCTGAATTATTTAACTAAATCCATATCCTGAATTTTTTTAATGATGGATTTAGGATGTGTCCCATTACTGTATTTCGTTCCAATTTCAGATAACAGTTCCTGGTTTTGGACGTGTTTATTTTGACTCGGAATACGAAACTTGCGAGCCGAGTTCAGGCCGGGGTTGTTGCATTCACTTTCACACAAATACTGTTGCGCATTCATTTATAAAAAAAAATAAATGAACATGACAAATTAACCTGAAAATATACATAGATAAACGCGTACTTAAGTAAAAAAGATAAATAAACACTATGCAGTGATTTATTTGAAAAGTTCTTGGTTCGTATCCTTTTTTTAGCCATTTCATCCCAAGCCAGACAATAAAGCCACTAAGACTCAAGGCGTTACTGAGTTTGAGAGAATATGAGAAAAAGAAAACGTTATTAAGAAGGGAGAATAATAAAAGAACAGATTTTAACAAGACAGATGATAACGATTGACATTGCATTTTAATATTTGAAGACCAAAGTTAACCGGAAAGCAAGAAGCTGGAACAGCGTTCCATAAACGAGAAAGATTTTCACAAATAAAATTATTTCAACCAATGTTAAATAAATAAACTTTTTTTTAATCGTTTAAAGCAACTAAGACACAGGGGGTTACTGAGTGTGAAAGAATAAGAAGAAAAAAAAAAGAAAAATGAAAAGAAAAAAGAAACATTATTAAGGAGCATAGACAATAGATGAAGAGTAACCAAGAAGACAGTAGATGATGATTGACACTGCATTTAATCTTGACTGGAAAGCAAGAAGCCGGAAGAAAGTTCCTATACATATATAAGCCTCAAAAAGTGTGAGAGAAAAACTGCTAGCGCAGCTTTATTTAATGTCTCTCTCTATATATATATATATATATATATATATATATATATATATATATGTGTGTGTGTGTGTGTGTGTGTGTGTGTGTGTGTTTATTAATGGGGTCCCCAAGCAAGGCAATGAAGTCAACACGGATAAACGCGTACGTTAAGTAAAAAGAAAAATAATCTTTATACAGTTATTTATTTGGAGAGTTCTTGGCTCGTATTCTTTTTTTTTTTTTAATCATTTCACTCCAAACCAGGCAATAAAGCCACTAAGACTCAAGGGGTTATTGAGTGTGAGAGAATATGATAAAAGAAAACATTATTAAGGATAGAGAGAACAATCAAAGAACAGGAATTAAGAAGACAGAAGATAACGATTGACATTGCATTTAAATTCTTGAAGATCAAAGTTGACTGGAAAGCAAGAAGCCGGAAGAGAGTTCCACAAGCGAGAAGTGCGAGAGAGAAAACTGCTAGCATAGAAATTACGGTAATATATAGCCTGTAAAATGTTGAGATCTTGCCGTCAATCTAGTACAGACAGGCAGATTTAGCTTTGGACCAAGCAGGCAGATTTAGCCTTGGCCCAGGCAGGCAGATTTAGCCTCGGTCCAGGCGGGCAGATTTAGCTTTGGCCCAGGCAGGCACATTTAGCCTCGGCCCATACTAAAAAAAGCAAATACTCTGTTTGACTCCTGAAAGCCAACTGACAGACTGACCACTTTCGCCCCTCTAAGAAGTGGCCATTATTTGACCCATGTCACTATTATTTGACCCATATCACAAACCTCATTCAGTAAAGCTCTACCCTGAGTGGCTCTTGAGCTTTGTATTAAGTGAACTTTAGCATATAAAAAAACAAGCATATTTCTGTTGCCTCAAGTCTGCTCCTCATCTATGAGGAAAATATCCATCATTCACTGCCATATAAGAGAATTGATTTTACATAGGAAAGTTGCTTTCTCTGTGAGAAAAAAAACTTTTCTTACTCGAATCTGTCATATATTTATTAGTCTACCATGCGTCCATTCTTAGAATATTGCTTCCATATCTGGTCTGGTGATTCTGCCATATATCTAGAGATCCTTGATAAAATCTGTTGTATAAGAGTAAGTGTCATTGCCAACATTGTGATTTGAAACTAGATCGCCAGTGAGTAACACGGGCGATTCTATTATTAAGTTGATCACGTGATCATAAAGGAAGTGAATAAAAAGGAAGTAGCGTGATGACTATACGATCACTGTTGACTTCTTGTCTATCCTCTATTGCTATACGTTCACCCTCTCTACTCTACTACTATACGGATTACGATTCTCTTCTGATCATTATACTATTTGGCAATTACTACTTGGACAAGTATTACTAGTGAGGATATTATTGGAAGGTGTTATTACTAGTTCCGGCGTCTACGAAGTCTCGAATATAATGAGCATTTTTGGAAGTGATAACAAGCTTTCGCTTGACACAGCAAAAGTGACACGCGAAGCTGTCCAACATCACAAAAGTGGCGACTAGTATTCGTAAGGAATCACGAAAATATCCAAAGAAGAATCTGTAACGCCATTGTCTTTTCCTGGCATCTCGGCTTCAGCCACTTTCCCACCGCCGTAATGTAGCTTCTCTGTACCTTTTCTACAAATATTTCCCTGGTAATTGTTCAGATGGAATTTCCTCTTTGGTAGTTAGACTTTATGAAGCACGGTGGTAGACTGAAATTAAAAAGGCAGAAGATTAACAATATTGCATTTGAATTCTTGAAGATCAAACTTGACTGGAAAGCAAGAAACCGGAAGAGAGTTCCACAAGTGAGAAGTGTGAGAAAAGAAACCATTAGTATAAACTTACAATTAAATCGAGCCATTTCAAACATAAAATGAGGAGAGCTTTCAACCAATTTAGTACTGCGCTTAAATTCATAGAATCTAGGTACTATAGAGGAGAGTTCCCCAGAACAATTACCATGAAAGTCTTTATAGAAAAGGCACATGCAAGCTCTATTATGGCAGCGAGAAAGTATCTGAAACTGAGATGCCAGTCAGGATCAATAATATTGCAGATTTTTTTTTTGGATTTCATCAAAATGTCAATCGTTATTTTCTGTTCTTTTTTTTAAATAAATAATTTAAAAATAAATAAATGAGGAGAGCGTTGCACCCCCAACCCCCAATCTAGTACTGCGCATACATTCAAAATGTCTAGGTACCATAGAGAAGAACAATTACCATGAAAGTATCTATAAAGAAGAACAAAAAGTAACGATTTACATTTAGAAATTCTTGATAAAATCCAAAGAAGAATCGGCAATATTATTGGTCATGACCTGGCATCACTCTCATCCCCACTGATGTAACGTAGCTTCCCTCTGCCTTTTCCATAAATACTTTTATGGTAATTGTTCTGATGAATAAAGCCACTAAGACGCAAGCAATGTTACAAAGTATGGGAAAAATACTGTAAAGGGGAGAGAACAAAAAAAAAAGAACAGGAATTAATAAGACAGAAGATAATGATTTGAAATTGCGTTTTAATTCTTGAAGATCAAAGTTGACTGGAAAGCAAGAGGCCGAAAGAGAGTTCCACACGCTAGAAGTGCGATAGAAGAAACTGTTAGCATAGAACTTACGGCTACATCTGGCCATTTCAACTGTAAAATGATGACACCTTTCTGCCAATCTTAAATTCGTAAAGTCTGGCTACCATAGAGAAAAGTTCACCAGAATATTTACCATGGAAGTATTTATAGAAAAGCCACAATGAAGCCAGGTTACGGCGGTGGAGAAATTGATTGAAGCCGAGATGCCAGTTCAGGATTAATAACATTGCAGATTATTTTACAGTTGGTAACAATAAAAGTAGAAGAATGAAAAAAACCGCGTGAACAAATCATAAAGTGATAAAGAAAAAAGAAGAAGAAGAAAAGATGAAGACAGAAACGTAAGAAATCGATAGAAAAGAAAAAGAAAGAGAAAAAGAAGTAGTATAAACGAAAGAGTGAGGAGGCAAAGGGTAGAAGAAAGGAAGGAAATGTTCTTCGGGAAATATAAAGAAAGAATGAAAGACAAAAATGAACGAACGAATTAAAAGATGAAGTGTAGAAAAAGAAAGAAAGAAAGCTTGTAAGAAAAGGAGTTCCGAAGAGGAAGTGAAGGAAAAGAAATGAAGATGGAAGAAAGGAAGAAAGGAAGAACAAAAAGGAAGAACAAATAAACAATTAGCGATTAAAAATATAAAAAAGAAAGAAAGAGAAAAGAAAGAAAAGAGCAGAGGAAAGCGAGTTTTGAAGGGGAAAATAAAAAAAAAGAGGACGAAGAAGGAAAAAGAGAAAGAAAGACAAAAAAAAGCTCTGAAGAAGAAAGAATGAATAAGAAAGAGAAAAAGAACAGGAAAAATGCAAATGTGAAAGAAAGAAAGAAAGAGGGAAAGAAAGAAAGCGAGCTCTGAAGGGAATAAAAAAAAGAACAAAAAGAGGAAGATCAGGAGATATGTTAATGAGAAATGTTAAAAGAAAGAAAAGAAAAGATTTTGTTTTGAAAGAAAAAGAAAAGAAAAAAAAGAAAGAAAAAAAAAGAAAGAAAGCGAGCTCTGAAGAGGGAATAAAAAAAAAAACAAAAAAGAGGAATATTCAGAGAAATGTTAATGAGAAATAAAAAAAAAGAAAGAAAAAAAAAAGAAAAGAAAGAAAGAAAGAGGAAAGAAAGAAAGGAACTCTGAAAGGGAAAAAAAAAGAAAAAAGAGGAAGATCAGGAGATATGAATACGAAAGAAAAAAAAAGAAAGAAAGAAAGAAAAAGAAAAAAAGAGGAAAAGAAAGAAAGAAAGAAAAAGGGAAAAGAAAGAAAGCGATCTCTGAAGAGGGAAAAAAAAAAGAAAAAAAGGATGATCAGGAGATATGTTAATTTGAAAGAAAGAAAGAAAAAAAAAAGAAAAAAGAAAGAAAAAAAAAAAAAGAAAGAAAGAAAGAAAGAATCTTTGCTCTAAAAGGGAAAAAAAGAACAAAAAAAGGAAGATCAGGAGAAAGAATTTTGAAAAAGAAAGAAAAAAAAAAGAAAGAAAGAAAGATCTGAAGAAAGAATAAAAATTTAAAAGAAAAAAAAAAGAAAGAAAGAGATATAAAAAAAGAAAGAAAAAAAAGAAAGAAAGAAAAAAGAAAGAAAGAAAAGCGAAAGAAAGAAAGGGAATAAAAAAAGAACAAAAAAGGATGATCAGGAGATATGTTAATGAGAAAGAAAGAAAGAAAGAAAGAAAGAAAGAAAAGAAAGAAAGAAAGAAAGCGAACTCTGAAGAAGGGAATAAAAAAAAAACAAAAAGAGGAAGATCAGGAGATATGTTAAGAAGAAAGAAAAAAAGAAAAGAAAAAAGAAAAAAAAAGAAAGAGGGAAATGAATTAAAAAAAAAAGAAGAAAAAAAAAAAGAAAGGATTAAGAAATGAGAAAAAAATAAAAAAGAAAAAAAGAAGGAAAGAAAGAAATGAATGATGTTAAAAAAAAAAAAAGAGGAAAAAAGAATAAAAGAAAGATGGAAAAAGAAAGAAAAAGAAAGAAAGAAAAGAAAGAAAAGAAAGAAAGAAAGCGAACTCTGAAAAGGAAAAAAAAAAAAAAAAAAGAGGAAGATCAGGAGATAAGAAAAAAGAAAAGAAAAAGAAAGAAAGAAAGAAAGAAAAGATATTAAAGAAAAAAGAAAGAAAAAAAATAAGGGAAGAAAAAAAGAACAAAAAGAGGAAGATCAGGAAATATTAAAGAAAAGAAAGAAAGAAAGAAAAAAAGCTTTGAAAATGTCTGAAGAGGGGAAAAAAAAAAAAAAAGAGGAAAAGAAGGAGATATGTGAAATTGAAAAGAAAAAAAAAGAAAAAAAAAAAGAAAAGAAAAAAAAGAAAGAAAAAAAGAAAGAGGAAAGAAAGAAAGCGAGCTCTGAAGAGGAAATGAAAAAAAAAGAACAAAAAGAGGATGATCAGGAGATATGTTAATGAGAAAGAAAGAAAGAAAAAAAGAAAGAAAAAGAAAAAGGAAAAGAAAGAAAGAAAAGAAAGAAAAAAGTTGCTCTGAAGAGGAAAAAAAAAGAAAAAAAAAGGAAGATCAGGAAATTTTTTAATGAGAAAGAAAGAAAGAAAAAAAGAAAGAAAGAAAGAAAGAAAGAAAGGTCTGAAGAGGGAATAAAAAAGAAAAAAAAGAGGAAGATCAGGAGATATGTTAATTCAAATTAAAAGAAAGAAAAGAAAAGAAAAAAAGAAAGAAAGAAAGAAAGAAAGAAAGAAAAGCGAAACGGAAGGGAAAAAAAAAGAAAAAAAAGAGGATGATCAGGAGATATGTTAATGAAAGAAAGAAAAAAAAAAAGAAAAAATTTAAAAAAAGAAAGAAAAGAAAAGAAAAAAGCGAACTCTGAAGAGGAAAAAAAAAAAAAAGGAAGATCAGGAGAAATGTTAATGCGAAAGAAAAAAGAAAGAAATAAAGAAAAAAGAAAGAAAGAAAAAAAAGAAAGCTCTGAAGAGGGAATAAAAAAAAGAAAAAAAGAGGAAGATCAGGGAGATATGTTAATGAAAAGAAAGAAAGAAAATTGAAAGAAAGAAAGAAAGAAAAAAAAAAAAATCTGAAGAGGGAAAAAAAAAAAAAAGGAAAAATCAGGAGATATGTTAATGCGAAAGAAAAGAAAGAAAGAAAAAGAAAGAAAGAAAAAAAAAGAAAGAAAGAAAGAATAAAAAGAAAAAAAATAAAAAAAGGAAAAATGAGGAAGAAAGGAGAAATGTTAATGCAAAAAAAAGAAAAAGAAAAAAGAAATAAAATAAAAAAAAGAAAGAAAGAAAGAAAGCTCTGAAGAGGATTTAAAAAAAGAAAAAAAGAGGAAGATCAGGAGATATGTTAATGAAAGAAAGAAAAAAGAAAGAAAAAAAAAAAGAAATGTCTGAAGAGGGAATAAAAAAAAAAAAAAAAAAAATCAGGAGATATATTAATGCTTAAAAGAAAGAAAAAAAAAAAAGAAAGAATGAAAGCGAGCTCTGAAGGGGAAAAAAAAAGAACAAAAAAAGGAAGATCAGGAGATATGTTAATGCGAAAGAAAAAAAAGAAAG
The DNA here is from genome assembly GCA_903632075.3 of Acanthosepion pharaonis. NCBI lineage: Eukaryota > Metazoa > Mollusca > Cephalopoda > Sepiida > Sepiidae > Acanthosepion > Acanthosepion pharaonis. The sequence continues at coordinate 296,723 of CAHIKZ030001393.1, forward strand.
AAAGAAAAAAGAAAGAAAAAAAAAATAAAGGTCTGAAGAATATTAAAAAAAAAAAATAGGAAGATCAGGAGATATGTTAATGCGAAAGAAAGAAAAAAAAGAAAAGAAAGAAAAAAAAGAAAGAAAGAAAGGTCTGAAGAGGGAATAAAAAAAAAAAGAGGAAGATCAGGAGATATGTTAACAAAAAGAAAGAAAGAAAGAAAAAAAAAAAGAAAGAAATTTCCCCAAAGAAAGAAAGAGATCTGAAGAGGGAATAAAAAAAAAAAATCGAAGACCAGGAGATAATTTAATTTAAAAAAAAAAGAAACAAAAGAAAGAAAAAAGAAAGAAAGAAAGAAAAGAAAGAAAGAAAAAAAAAGCTCTGAAGAAAGAATAAAAAAAAAAAGAAGGAAGAAAAAAATTAGAAGATCAGAAAAAATCATTTTATAAAAAAGAAAGAAATATTTAAGCAAAGAAAAAGGAATCCGGAAAAGAAGAAAAAAAAAAAAGAAATGAAAGGAAAGAAAGAGAAAGAGAGAAGAAAGAGAGAGGTCAAAAATGATTCAAAAAAAAAAAATGATTTATTTAGACGAAGATAAGTAAAAAAAGAAACTGAGAACAATCGAAAAGGTTTAAAAGAAAAAAAAAAATATTTAAATAGAAAATGGAGGAAATAAATAAAGTCCGAAAAGAAAAGACATTAAACTGGGAAAACAGTAAATTATTATAAGATGATTAAATGAAAACTGAAAACGTCTGTTTACAGTGACATGAATTGATTTCCTGCCACCTGGTGATCATCAGCGTAAAACTGAACTTACCGAACTAATAGATAGAAAAAAAAAAAAAAAAATAAAAAAAAAAAAAAAACAAAACCCTGTCAAAAAGAGGGAAAAAAGAAATTTTAAAAAATTTTATTGGTTATTAATTACAGAAGCACTCAATATATTAAAATTACATTATTTACGCATTGATTTTTCCTAAAAAAAAACTTAAAAAGATGCTTTAAATTAAACGATTCAAATAAGAATTGTAATGTCCAACATTCTCCTGGTTTTTAAAAAAGATCTGTGTCACCAGGAACTTAAAATTTCTTCAGGGCTGTCCCGGATATCCAATAACGATACATTGTTTTGTTTTTTTTTTTTTTTAAACTTTCAACATCTGTCTATATTTTCGAGATGAAATATTGTAACTATTTAGAACTATTTACATTATTCAGGCTGTTGTCGTCATCTTTATTGTCATATTAAACTTTTCGGCCGTTGTACGTTCAGACTTTCTTCAAGGGTCTGTCTATATATCTGAAAATAAAGAAATTGTAAATATTTACACTATTTACATTATTCAGACTGTTGTCGTCATCTTTATTGTCATATTCACGACGTTTCGGCCGTTGTACGTTCAGACTTTCTTCAGGGTCTGTCTATATATCTGAGATGAGGTTTATTGTAACTATTTACACTATTTAATTTATTCAGAATTGTCGTCAATAAAATTTGTCATATTCAAAAATATACTTTGATTTGTACGCTAAAACCTTCTTTAGGATCTGTCTATAAAATTGAGATAAGGTATAAATAGCTATTTACATTGTTCGGACTGTTGTCCCTATCTTTATTGTCATATTCACGATATATTTATATACGCTGGATACTATTATAAATGGGTTGTAATATTTTATCTAAGTAGTCCACCATTAACAGTGGTTTACCTACTTCACGCCGCTAGCGAGTATTGTATTTTGTTGATGTTATAAAGATTACCATTTCATTTTAGTAGCATAAGTTCACTCAAATTAATTTTGTTAAAGATAAGAGACAACTCATGAAATATATTATTTTAAACAATTTTTATTTTGTTGATGTATTAATTGCTTATCTTATTGGTCAAAGTGTAAAGGAACAGTAAACAGCTCATATGAGTTCTTTCAATGTAGAAAAAAAAAAATTAAATAAAATAAAATGTCCATTTTATTGAAATATATTAAATCTCTTTTGGTTAATTTGAAATTTCAACTTTAGAATCTTTGTAAGTTTTAGTTTTGAAATTTATAATTGTCACATAAGCATAACGCAATGATGAATTGGAAATTGATTAAAAAAATTTTAAATGCCTGTTCTAAAATCTTTTTAAAAGAAGTTGTTATATACCATACCTATGAACACTAAGGGTTCATCCCAATCCTCATAAATAACGTTGGACACTATTGTAATCATAGGAGTAATATTCTAAAATAGTGCACCACTAGCAGTGGTTTACTTACTTCACATGTCGCTGGCTCAGTATTGTATTTTATTGATGTTATAAAGTTTACCATTTCATTTCCAACCTCCGTTTTGATTATTCCTCATTCAGTAACCTTTCTAGGTGAACAAAAAAATTTTATATTAATAAAAAGGCACTGGGAAGCTACGTTACAGCAAATAAAAATATCTGATGCCGAGACGCCAGGTCAGGATATAATAATTATATATATCCTTCTTTGGATCTTATCAAGGAGCTTCAGAATAAATAAAAGTAAATAGCAGGGGAACCAGACCATATATAGCAACAATATTCTAAGCATGGACGAATAGTAGACTTATAGATATGTAAGATAGATTCTGGAGAGGAAAACTGTCTATCACGACACAGTGAACCAACTTTCTTAGCAGCTGACCTAGCAATTGATTCAGTATAGTCTTTCCACTTCATGTCAGCTGTATCGAATTCTGTTTGTGTTATATACCGTACCTATGAACACTAATGGGTATGTCCCAATCCTCATAAATACGTTGGACATTATTGTCAGTGGGGATAATATGTTGTCTAAGTAGTCCACTAATAGAAGTGGTTTACCTACTTCATGCCGCTGGCGAGTATTGTATTTTGTCGATGTTATAAAGATTACCATTTCATTTCCAACCTCCGTTTTGGTTATTCCTCATTCAGTAACCTTTTCTAAGTTACAACAGTGATTTAATACCGAAATTTAAAAGAGCTTTGGTAATTTTTTCAAAAATGCATTGCTTGTATTTGTTTTCATTTTGAAAATGTAGTGCTGGTATTCTTATTGCAAGAATATATTTTTATACTTTCATAATGTTTTGACCCTAGTTTCGGGGGTTAACTATTTGCCCATAGCTGGGACCCTAAACAGGTTCTACCACCCCGATGTGGTTCTACGCTCCTCAAAACCTCCAATCTCCCAATCTGAGACCTGCCGGATGTAGTTTATCGTCGTACCCAGGATCACCTTGAAGGTATTGGTCTTGCTCGTCCTATATTGCACTGAAGGTATTCTTCTTCTCAGTTAAATTCTGCTTCAAATTAGATTTCTTTCAATAATTATTCTAATCAAAAATATGCGAACGCTAAGTAGCGAAAAAAAAATATTGTAAAAAAAGCCGCTATATTTTTTCTTCGCAGGAGCCAATCACAGACGTTGCTGCTAAAGCAATAGCATGACAAAAAAAACGCTGAGTCATGATTCATCCCGGTTGCTTTAAGAACGCCTCTTACGACACTGTCAGAGTCGCATCCAATATGTCAACGTCACCATCAGTGACCTCAGTCAGCCGACCCAAAACATGCATCAGCTGCAGGCCCTACTGACTCTCCCCGTTCTCCAAGTCGATTCCCTAATACACAAAGCATTATTCATTATATTTTATTAAAAATAAAAAAGTTCTTTTCTTTTCGCCTCGCCGATGATACGATACGAGCGGTTATAACATTCCATCATTACGGCTACATCGGATGTTTCGAAATGCTTTTGATACTGTTTATCATCCGAAATCATGGCTTTGTTTCATTCTGTAAGGCCATGTTTAGTTGAAAGTAACTTTGAAAAACTCTTCGAACATTCTCCCTCTTCTCTTAATCTTTTGGGGTTATATTTGATCTGCTTGGGTTACTATCTTCCACATTTTTGTTATATTGGTCGTGTTGCGTTTTTTAATTTTTTTTTTTTTTTTACTAAAATTCACTCGACAAGAATCAAGAGCCACTCAAGATAGAGGGATACGGAATAAGTTCCACTCGATCAGCTTCTTCCCACGAACCACTGCTATGTTTTTTTTAAGCATTCACCTCCCCCCCCCGGGCAACGCAGGAGTAACACTAGCACGCAAGGAGTTACAAAGAGTGAGAGCAGGAGTAAAGAGGGGCGTTTAAGGATATAGAGAAGGACGGGGGTCAGGATCAAGGCATCAGAAAATGTTGATTGACATTACATTTCTTTTGTGATGTCAACGAATACTTGTTGCCACTTTCGTAATGCTCGGTGTAGTAGAGACTTTGTAATCGCAGATACAACTATAGTAACGCTGTTGAACAATACTGGTGTCAGACGCCTTCGAATAACACTCGCACTAATAGTTCTTGCTCGATAATACTCGCTCGACAAGTAACCACGGAATAGTGATCCGAATAACAATCCGTATAGTGAGATATTCCCACGAGGCCGGATGCGACAAAAGGCCAAGTTTATTGTGGGGGTATCCGATCCCGTAGGCTCGGGCAAAAATTCCCCGTAGACCCCGTAAAAAACAGGGTCGGGTAGCTGTTTACCACCCCAGACAAGACTCTACCCTTCGGCATGGTCTCGTCTGGGTTCATCTTTGCCCAAAGGGAGAGAGTTCGACAAGCACACCTCAGAAGTATTTCGGAGAGTGAGATATTCACCTACCGCCCCACTCGGTCGGATGTGGCACAAGGCCGAGTTTATTGTGGGGTTTCAGAGCCCGTAGGCTCGGGCAAAAATTCGCCGTAGACCCCGTAAAAAAAACGGGGTCGGGTAGCTGTCTACCACCCGAGACGAGACTCTGCCCTTTGGCATAGCCACGTCTGGATTCCCAGAGGCAGAGAGTTCGACGAGCACACCTCCTAAGTAATTCGGAGAATGATCCCTTAGACACTACGCTAATTCTCATATATACATTTCCTTTGCCATCACGTGATTTACCTATTCAAAATGGGATCGCCTGTGTTTGCTCACTGGTGATCTGTGTTCAAACTCCAGTGTCGGCAGTGACACTTTATTCCTACATGGTGAAAATAAGTTTAAGACCGATGGTTAAAGTTTTATTCATTTCAGAATATGTTTCTAATAAAATAATATAAATTAGTTTTTATTATATATATATTTATGCAGAATTTATTTATATATAAATATATATAATTTATATTATATATATATATTCATGAATTATTCACACAAAAACAAATGCAAAGGTTAATGATTTAATTGGCGAGAAATCCATCGTCGCAAACAATTCAAATAATATACAAAAACCTCTGAATCCGTTATGAATGAAATGATCCTTGTTTCTATAAATTTCTGCCGTATTAGTTCTTATTTTTACTACAAGCTTTCGTCTGTTCCTACAGACATCTTCAGGTATAGAATAGATGTTGTTCTTGTTTTTTCTCTTAGTAATAAGAGGACAACGAAAATATATGTATTGTTGTATCCGAAAATGCTATTGGAAATGAGTTATTGTTTTTGGAGCGCGCAGTAGCAACGCTGAGTTTGATTTTAAATTTTTTAAAAGTTGTGCGTTCATATACAAATATGGTGATGAACGATTTTTTTACTGGTAAATTTTTCTGTCAAAGTGGCATGAACTAGTAAAAATAAGAATTAATACGGCAGAAATTTATAGAAACAAGGATCATTTCATTCATAACGGATTCGGAGGTTTTTGTATATTATTTGAATTGTTTGTGACGATGGATTTCTCGCCAATTAAATCATTAACCTTTGCATTTGTTTTTATGAATAATTCATGAATTTGTAAATTGATTGCACGTTTATCGTAATATATATATATATATATATATATATATATATATATATATATATATATATATTTATACAACTTGAAAAATTTAATTTATATTATTTTATTAGAAACATATTCTGAAATGAATAAAACTTTAATCATTAGTCAAACTTATTTTCGCCAGTGTATATCAATTTGAATATTTGAAGATTATAGCTACCAGGGAAGCAAGTAAGAGGAAGGGAATTCCACTGTTGGGAAGTGTGAGAGAAGAAGCTGTTGGAGTAGAAGAAGCGGTTACATTTAATTTTTTCGACAGTGAAAGGGTGGGACCGAGATGTCAACCTAGTAGCACGCTTAAATTCATGCATTCGGAACACCAGTGAAAGTAGCTCGTCAGAGCAGTTTCCTTGAAAATACTTGTAGAAAAGACAGAGGGAAGCCACGCCACGTCAGTGAGAAAGTGACTGAAGTCGAGATGCCAGATATTGGATGCTTGGATATTGTTGAGTAGAACCGAACCCCCAAGATGAGGCTTCTACGATCACTACAATGCTAATTAGTTTAAGTCTAGGGTTTACCGTCATTTTCTTCTTATATCCGCACAATTTGTGCCTAACCTTTTACCTAAACTGGCTCTTGGGCCTTCTATAGGGTAAACGTCTTTCTAAAAGCGAACAAAAAAAAAAAGAAAGACTATTAATTACTCGTAAAATAGTCATTTATGTGCATTTCGACGTAGTGCAATGGTTAGCAAACTTGTCTTGCTAGATTCCTACAACTGTCCATGGAATTTTCGGTATGCGTCTGTAGAACCACATCTCTTGTTTTTTTTTGAATTTTCGAACGTTCATCCATTTATAAAATATTATAAATATATATTATAAAATATATATATATATATATATATATATATGCAGGAACTGTCTAGTTTCCCCTTTCTAGTCTCGAAAGGGTCCAAAAGCGAGCAGCATCTTCCCATAAACCACTGCTCTGTGGAACCGACTCCCAAGAGGATGCTTCCCCGATTACTACAATCTTAAACTGTTCAAGTCTAGGTTTAACCACATCTCCGCATAAACTGTGCCTCTTATTTTGTAATTCTCTACCTCGAGTGGCTCTCGGGCCTTATAATAAAAATGTATTATAAAAATTGTCTCTTTCCCTTTAATTTTTATGTCACAATTATCTTTACAGCCGTTTCATTTACTTGATAGCTCAGAATCGTAAAATGATGCGTTGCTGGACTGAGTCTTCGAGCGGTTTTTTTTTTCTATCGTAACATGGCGGATGTTCGTTCTCTTGCTACTATCTTAATGACTAAAGAAGTAGACAGTATGCTCTCTAAAACCTTGGCGGAAAACAAATACATACCGGAAGCAATCTTTTTAAAGAGGTACTACCGTTAGGTGTCATGTGACTGGTCATAACCAACTTCCAGACCAATAGTGTTGAGTTGTCTTTCCTTTCCTTTCGACTTGGACCGGAAATAACAAATGTATCATTTTTTTTCTGATTTTTTGCCACTCAAGTTTATATAATCTTGAGATTCTCTTTTTTTCACCTCAATGCATTCTTATAGTATGCATTCAGACATGACAATAATTTTTTTATTTTCAAATTCAACAAAATCATTGGCATTTACAAATAAATAGTCCTTTTCTATCACTGTCAATGACAGACAGCACAAATGCATTGGTTCCTTCATTCATTTAGATGACAAACCTTCTTAAATTGTCAATATTTTAGATTACGAAGATCATTAGCAATGCAATTAGAATATAAAACCTATTCTATCAATATGTCAAAAGAAATTCCTGACGACGGACGAATCATTTTTTTTCTGATTGTTAATACATTTTTATAGTAAAATCATTAGCAATGCATTTACATTATACATATAATAGTCCTATTCTATCAGTAATGCTTGCATTCATTCCTGACCACTGACAATCCCTTTCTACCTGATTTTCAATGCATTCTTATAGTAAAATCATTAGCAGTGCATTTACATTATACATATAATAGTCCTATTCTATCAGTAATGCTTGCATTCATTCCTGACCACTGACAATCCCTTTCTACCTGATTTTCAATGCATTCTTATAGTAAAATCATTAGCAATGCATTTACATTATACATATAATAGCCCTATTCTATCAGTAATGCTTGCATTCATTCCTGACCACTGACAATCCCTTTCTTCCTGATTTTCAATGCATTCTTATAGTAAAATCATTAGCAATGCATTTACATTATACATATAATAACCCTATTCTATCAGTAATGCTTGCATTCATTCCTGACCACTGACAATCCCTTTCTTCCTGATTTTCAATGCATTCTTATAGTAAAATCATTAGCAATGCATTTACATTATACATATAATAGTCCTATTCTATCAGTAATGCTTGCATTCATTCCTGACCACTGACAATCCCTTTCTTCCTGATTTTCAATGCATTCTTATAGTAAACTCATTAGCAATTCATTTACATTATACATATAATAGCCCTATTCTATCAGTAATTCTTGCATTCATTCCTGACCACTGACAATCCCTTTCTTCCTGATTTTCAATGCATTCTTATAGTAAACTCATTAGCAATGCATTTACATTATACATATAATAGTCCTATTCTATCAGTAATGCTTGCATTCATTCCTGACCACTGACAATCCCCTTCTACCTGATTTTCAATGCATTCTTATAGTAAACTCATTAGCAATTCATTTACATTATACATATAATAACCCTATTCTATCAGTAATTCTTGCATTCATTCCTGACCACTGACAATCCCTTTCTTCCTGATTTTCAATGCATTCTTATAGTAAAATCATTAGCAATGCATTTACATTATACATATAATAGCCCTATTCTATCAGTAATGCTTGCATTCATTCCTGACCACTGACAATCCCTTTCTACCTGATTTTCAATGCATTTCTTATAGTAAAATCATTAGCAATTCATTTACATTATACATATAATAACCCTATTCTATCAGTAATGCTTGCATTCATTCCTGACCACTGACAATCCCTTTCTTCCTGATTTTTCAATGCATTCTTATAGTAAAATCATTAGCAATGCATTTACATTATATACATATAATAGCCCTATTCTATCAGTAATGCTTGCATTCATTCCTGACCACTGACAATCCCTTTCTTCCTGATTTTCAATGCATTCTTATAGTAAACTCATTAGCAATTCATTTACATTATACATATAATAGTCCTATTCTATCAGTAATGCTTGCATTCATTCCTGACCACTGACAATCCCTTTCTTCCTGATTTTCAATGCATTCTTATAGTAAAATCATTAGCAATGCATTTACATTATACATATAATAGTCCTATTCTATCAGTAATGCTTGCATTCATTCCTGACCACTGACAATCCCTTTCTTCCTGATTTTCAATGCATTCTTATAGTAAACTCATTAGCAATTCATTTACATTATACATATAATAGTCCTATTCTATCAGTAATGCTTGCATTCATTCCTGACCACTGACAATCCCTTTCTTCCTGATTTTCAATGCATTCTTTATAGTAAAATCATTAGCAATGCATTTACATTATACATATAATAGCCCTATTCTATCAGTAATGCTTGCATTCATTCCTGACCACTGACAATCCCTTTCTTCCTGATTTTCAATGCATTCTTATAGTAAAATCATTAGCAATTCATTTACATTATACATATAATAGTCCTATTCTATCAGTAATGCTTGCATTCATTCCTGACCACTGACAATCCCTTTCTTCCTGATTTTCAATGCATTCTTATAGTAAACTCATTAGCAATTCATTTACATTATACATATAATAGCCCTATTCTATCAGTAATGCTTGCATTCATTCCTGACCACTGACAATCCCTTTCTTCCTGATTTTCAATGCATTCTTATAGTAAAATCATTAGCAATTCATTTACATTATACATATAATAGCCCTATTCTATCAGTAATGCTTGCATTCATTCCTGACCACTGACAATCCCTTTCTTCCTGATTTTCAATGCATTCTTATAGTAAAATCATTAGCAATGCATTTACATTATACATATAATAGTCCTATTCTATCAGTAATGCTTGCATTCATTCCTGACCACTGACAATCCCTTTCTTCCTGATTTTCAATGCATTCTTATAGTAAAATCATTAGCAATGCATTTACATTATACATATAATAGTCCTATTCTATCAGTAATGCTTGCATTCATTCCTGACCACTGACAATCCCTTTCTTCCTGATTTTCAATGCATTCTTATAGTAAAATCATTAGCAATGCATTTACATTATACATATAATAGCCCTATTCTATCAGTAATGCTTGCATTCATTCCTGACCACTGACAATCCCTTTCTTCCTGATTTTCAATGCATTCTTATAGTAAAATCATTAGCAATTCATTTACATTATACATATAATAGCCCTATTCTATCAGTAATGCTTGCATTCATTCCTGACCACTGACAATCCCTTTCTTCCTGATTTTCAATGCATTCTTATAGTAAAATCATTAGCAATGCATTTACATTATACATATAATAGCCCTATTCTATCAGTAATACTTGCATTCATTCCTGACCACTGACAATCTTTTTCTTCCTGATTTTCAATGCATTCTTATAGCAAAATCATTAGCAATGCATTTACATTATACATATAATAGCCCTATTCTATCAGTAATGCTTGCATTCATTCCTGACCACTGACAATCCCTTTCTTCCTGATTTTCAATGCATTCTTATAGTAAACTCATTAGCAATTCATTTACATTATACATATAATAGCCCTATTCTATCAGTAATGCTTGCATTCATTCCTGACCACTGACAATCCCTTTCTTCCTGATTTTCAATGCATTCTTATAGTAAACTCATTAGCAATTCATTTACATTATACATATAATAGTCCTATTCTATCAGTAATGCTTGCATTCATTCCTGACCACTGACAATCCCTTTCTTCCTGATTTTTAATGCATTCTTATAGTAAAATCATTAGCAATGCATTTACATTATACATATAATAGCCCTATTCTATCAGTAATGCTTGCATTCATTCCTGACCACTGACAATCCCTTTCTTCCTGATTTTCAATGCATTCTTATAGTAAAATCATTAGCAATGCATTTACATTATACATATAATAGCCCTATTCTATCAGTAATGCTTGCATTCATTCCTGACCACTGACAATCCCTTTCTTCCTGATTTTCAATGCATTCTTATAGTAAACTCATTAGCAATTCATTTACATTATACATATAATGCCCCTATTCTATCAGTAATGCTTGCAAAATTCCTGACCACTGACAATCCCTTTAAAATTGATTTTCAATGCATTCTTATAGTAAAATCCACGATTTAATTCATTATAAACTACAAATTAATATATTATATATATATATATATATATATATGATTTAAAAGAATTGGACAAAATTTAAACATTAAAAATTATATTTAATATATATATATATATATATTATTCTATATATCCCTGTTGAAATTCAATGCATTCTTATAGTAAAATCATAATAAAATTATAAAATGGAATATAATTGATTTGAGCATTTCTAATTTAATGCATATATATACATACATAATATATATATATATATATATATATATATATATATATATATATAAATATATACATATATATAAATATGTGTGTGTGTAAAATATGTGTGTGTAGACAATTTTAAAAATATCAATGTCAAACATTTACTAAAATGATGAAGTTCATGCAATGCAATACAAAAAGCTGCCTCTTTTCTGTGTTTCCTCTTTGTTTGCATTCTTTAAAACCTCAATACAATAAATAATACATGTTCGGTCCATGTTTTCTTACCATTCTTATAGTAGAATAAAATTTTTAAATCAGGGTTTCATCTTAATTAACCCACCCAACATTCACTGCCAAAATTAAAAGATATCAAGCAATGCATAAATATAATCTAAAATCTTTATACCAACCAAATTTATATGTCATCGTAATACTGACCAGACTTTTTCTCCAAATTTGTAAATTTCAAATTTAAATCTTTTTGCCATCTCAAATTTTAATTTTTTAATTAAATTTCTGAAGTAAAATTTAAATTTTAAGAAAGAAATTATTTTCCGCACCTGCTTTGATTTAAGTGTCCCCCTTATGTAAATCTGATAAAAATCATTTTTGACTGAATTTGCATTCTTTCTTCTTTTAAAAATGCATAGTCCTTTCTTTTTAAATTAAAATTTACCTTCTGTAGGAGGTTTATAATTTCCTTTTGTTTGAAGAGATATGGATTTATTTTAAACTTCATAAACTACATGAAAAACATTAAAGCTTTTCCTTTGGCTATTTTGAGAAATAATTTTTCATTTTGATTTAATCAAAATATAGGTAAAATAAAAATTGGCGAGATATATCTAAAAAAATAGATTTGATCATTTTTTACGCCCTATTTTTTTGAGGGGAAAAATATCTGCTGAACTCATTAGACATGTCCTTTGTTATTTTATTTTAAAAAGTTTTCATTCATTGTGGAGAAATGGATAGCGGCTCGGAATGAGGAATTGGAAGTTCATTTCAGTATGAATTCATTACATTGATGCATTTGAATGGTGGCAATTGTCCTTTTCTTCTTAGAAAATTCTATGGGTAAACTGGCAGGACAGAATCTTTTATTAAAAGCATTCGATGGCAACTGGTCTACCGTTTCCTGTCGTTATTTACCGAACCAAAAATTTTCCTCGCCAGTCATTCGAATATAGATTAAATTTTTAAGCAAATCACGCCTGGCATTAACTGACTGATTACATTCATTTCATTGATTTTTATTTAAACTTAAATGTTTCAAAACATGGAATCAGTAAATGATTGACTTTCTTTAAAATTTGAACACCAGGGTGTATGCATTTTAAAGGAAAATAAACCTTGCTGGATTATGAAATTTCTTTCTCTCTCTCTCTCTCTCTCTCTCTCTCTTTCTTTTGAACATTAAAACATTTTGGATTAAACGGTGTTTCGGACCCTGACAAAATGATATTTTAATTTTTTAATTAAACAGGCAAATAGACGTAAAAACGCCGTTTAAAATGAAATAAAAAAATGGAGCGAATATTTATATATGCTGGCTAGTGGTGTATTATGGGTAGCAGGGACTATTGTATTTATAAAACATTAACTGAACAATGAATGACCAAGGAACTTGATGTTTTGATTTTCAAAATAGAAGTCTACAAGTGGGAAATGATTGATGATGAAAAACACTGGTATTTACATTTTTTAAAATAGCATTTCAAGTAGTAAAGTAGTCTGACATAAAATAATTAAAACTATTTATGTTGGGCTGTTAGGGAGAGAAGAAAAAAAAAAAAAACAAGAATTAAGATTCGAACCTGAAGACCCATTGACATTGAAATTTTGGAAGTTAAAGTTGACTGGAAACCCACTACCAGCGACGTTGTGCGTCATCGTTAGAAGAAATCACTGAAATAGAACTATATAGTTACATCAAATCTTTCTCCATCTTTAAAATTATGAGACATTAGCCCAGTTTCCCTTCTTAAGGTAAACAAAGGAAATTTCTAAAGAACAATGGATTTTTATTTATTGAAAGGCAGATTTCATCAAAAAACGTTATTTTTAGTGGATAATAATATTTAAGTAGACGTTCCTTTTATTTATTAAAGAATATATTTATTTTCGTATAGCAGGGCACCTGAATATTGGAGAAATATTCAATCAAACAAATTAAAATATGCGCTACAAGGATAGATTGAGGAATGCCTTATAAAGTTCAAATCTTTTCTGAAACATATGATCCGCTCCCTTGGGGGTCCCAGCGTAAACAAAGCAATTTCTAAAGCTATTGTATTATTTTATTTATTAATATTTTAGTTTTACAATCTTGGATGGCATTATGGACTACTGCAGAATGGGAAAAAGGATGCAGGAGAAAATCTGTTTTGGGATGGAACTGCCGTCTCTGTGTGAATGCATTTACACCAGACCGATTTAAAATTTCTATCATTAACAATAAAAATTGGCTGTTTTACATGAATTTCCCATGTTCACTTCTCTATTTAAATGGTTTAAAATCGTAGAGGGTATATGTAACGTTCCACATTACAATACAGATTTGTACCTGTCAGTTGGACACATGACGGTGTTTTTTCCCCATGACATTCAGGTCGCTAATTTGTCAATTTAATCCTTATTATAAAAGTCAATTTACTTAAATGGCGTTAATTTATCCTTAATCTTCTTAAATATATTTTAAAATGGGCTTTCAGATATTTCTATATATATATATGTGTGTGTGTGTGTGTGTGTGTGTTTTAATTGTTGTTGGTTTATTCCAATAGAAAAATAACCTGTTATCTTTAGGTAATGAAACTCGGAGGGTTTAGTATTTTAGTTTTATTTTTAAAAAAATGGCTCCATACAAAATAGGCTTAAATAATTATTTTTAAAAAAAACCTTATTTTACATAAAGTTCTCATGTTTCAAAAAACAAGTTTGAAAACCTCAATATAATTATTAAAATTTTGAATGGGAATTCATCAATTATGATTCATTAAAATGAAAATTTAGGACAATTTATATATATATATATATATATATATATATATATATATATATATTAGAAATTCGAGAACAGTTTTTTTAGAAAATAGGGCATTATCCAATTTTTTCCAGACTTTCACCTTTTTGAAAATGTTTTTTCAACACCCAAAGAGCCAACATGTGGTTTATAGCAACTTTGTGATTAGACCTTAGTTTTTACAGAACTGGGAAAGCTTTATATAATCAATCAAATTTCAACAATCTATAACAAGGCCAGAACACTCAGACCCTTGGTCACAGGATCATTTTGATTTTAATATCTCAGAATCTTCAAAGGTCTTCCCAGGCAACATGGGAAGTCTTATAAATGGTAAAGAACGTTGCTTTCTGACCATGATCTTGACAGTTAAATTCTCACCTTATTTATTTGTCAAAAAGTTTCCTGATGTTCTCAGCATGTCTGGTACTTTTTTGTTAGACATAGCCTTCCCCAGATCTGCCATCTTTGCTGTCTTTGGAAGAATGCCTGAAAATTACTGGGTTGAGTAAATCCCAATACAGATATAGGGATAGAAAAATATATATTTTCTGATATATATATATCTGTTACCCGATTCATGATCTCCCAAAGGTATTTCTAAATTATATATATATAAATAACAAGCCTAATTATAATTCGAATGTCTCTCTCTGATTTCCTTCTTTGAAGAATGTTATCCATATATATATATATATTTATATATATATATTTATTGTGTACTATTTAGGCGAGCATTTTTCATTCATACATGTTTCATTAAAAATATAGACAAGTGTTGTCAATTTATTTTATTTTTATGTAAGTTTATAAAAAACCATACTTAATACTTCTGGAACTCACTCTCCAATTAATGGTTTTGATCCAGTATCCATGCGGTGCGATTCCAAGCTTCAACGTCTTGGTATTCTGTTATAGTGGAACACACCTATTCTATAGTTAATAGACTCTCCCACCTATAATAAGTAGGAGTAGTAAGAGTAACATGGGGAGATCAGTGTGTTAGTCAGTCAGTCGATGTCGGACGACCGTTAGTCGGATACTAAAGTATCAGCGACCACAACTAGATTTCTCTGCGTCATTATCTATTATATCAAGTTCCTAACGTTTTGTACATCCAACCTATTTTAGGACCGACTTAGTGAAATACAAGCCTCCACTGTGACATCACTCCATAACATATGCACGTGTTTATCATTGCTAGGAAATCATCCATGTAAACAATCACAGACTATCATCACTGTCTTGCCAGTATATTGCTTAATATATTGTACAGTAATTGACATCTTTGATAATGGCTTATGTAAGCTGAAAGCTTAGATTGGATTAAAAATATGGATCAATATTGTGATTTTCTTTCTTCGTTTAACAATAATGTTATTAAGCTTATCAGACGTTATGAAAAGAATTTACATAAAATAAATAGACAACATTTGTCTATATTATTTAATGAAACATATATAATATATATATATATATATATATATATATATATATATATATATATATATATATAATTTTTCATATTCTATTATCTCTCACACATTGCTTCTTATTTATCTATCTATCTATCTATCTATCTATCTATCTATCTATCTATCTAATCCTGTTCATAACACCGACAACTCATTTTAACCGATGTCAAGGGTGCGATGAGTAAATTGTCGTCTGTATGACGCAAAAGTGAAAATAACAGTGAAATCTTATTTTAACAGATATATTTACCAAAATTACACAAAAATATCTTGAAATACTAAAGAGTAAATTTATTCAATAAAATCCCCATTGGCTTCAACCACGGCCTTCAGACGAATTTGGAATCTCCTGCAACTCTTCTGGACGATCTCCTTGTTTAAGTTGTTGAATGCTGCCATAGTTCTTGTCTACTGTTCATCTTTGCTGTTACAAGGAGTTTTGTTTCCATTTATCTATTTATCAAAAAATAGTAAACATCACCAATAGCAAATAAATTAGTTATCCCAAATCTATCTATCTATCTATCTATCTCAGTCTATTTAACATATCTATCTATCTATCTATCTATCTATCTATCTATCTCAGTCTATTTAACCTATCTATCTATCTATCTATCTATCAATCTATCTATCTATCTATCTATCTATATATCTATCTATCTATTTCAGTCTATTTAACATCTGTCTATCTATTTCAGCACATTGTAACCCGGATATAAGAGACCCGGATATAAGAGAAACCCGGATATAAGAGAGATTTTATCTGGTCCCAAATTAGAGACATATTTACCTAAACAACATAGACCAAACCCGAATATAAGAGAAACCCGAATATAAGAGACTTCTTCTCCGGTCCCGACAACTCTCCTATATCCGGGTTACACTGTATATCTATCTATCTATCTATCTATCTATCATCTATCTATCTCAGTCTATTTAACCTATCTATCTATCTATCAATCTATCTATCTATCTATATATCTATTTCAGTCTATTTAACATCTGTCTATCTATTTCAGTACATTGTAACCCGGATATAAGAACCCGGATATAAGAAAAACCGGATATAAGAGGTTTTTTATCTGGTCCCAAATTAGAGCCATACTTACCTAAACAAAAATTTGAAAACCCGAATATAAGAGAAACAAAAATATAAAGACTTTTTCCGGTTTAACAACAACTCCTATATCCGGTAAGAATATGTATATCATTATCTATCTATCTATCTATCTATCTATCTATCTCAGTCTATTTAACCTATCTATCTATCTATCTAGTCAAGCATAGACGATATGTGTTAGTCGCACACGTAAAATTGCATCATGCCGATTTTTCCTGCTTATCTCTGTGTGCGTGTCTACGTTTCTGCGTCTGTCTGAGTGTTGATAATAGCTGGAAACTTTTACAACAACCAAGAAATTATAATTAAAATTCTATCTTAATGAAGAACACATTTCTCTGCAGCCCTCGACAATAAATAAATAAATGAAAGCAGAAATGTAGAAAGGAGAAGTATTTGGAAAATAAGCTTAAAAAATCAGCAGACGGTCACGAGCCAATGAGATCGGGAAATTTAATTGCAAGTCTCATGTTTTTGACAGATGACTTGCACTAAAATTACATTATCAAACAAAATTTAACAACTGGGAAAGTTCAGTTCAAATTCTTATAACCGGCAAACTCTTTAGTTTAAGTCTTGTAGCCTAATTGGTAAAAGGGAACTCTTGAATATGATTTTTTCTGAAAGGAATTTTGTGTTACAGGTTCAGTTCCTATGGAAATCATTTTTTGTGTAATTTTTATAAAGGTAACTGTTCCGGTTGATATGTTTTTCCATAGAACTTGAGGCAATTCTATTCAATTAAAAGTTCTACTATAATTCAATTGCCAAAATCTGAACAATATTATGCAATGTTCAGTGTTGATGAGACAATTTCTTCATTTTTATTTGAAATGGCCTGAAATTTTGAAAGAAAGGATGTTTAATAAAATTCAGCAAAAAAAACAATTCACTGAAGTTAGAAAATTTTTTGATCAAATTTGCAAATTACAAATAACAGATAAAAATCTCACAATTATAGATAGAGAAGGAATATCTGCGAAGGAAAAAACCATTTAATAAATTTTGAGAAGATATATTTTTGTTTAAAATGAATCAAAGATGAGAATTATGTATGCAAAAATTATCAGCAATATATCTATTCGGAAACCAAAAAAAGAATCATTTTAAAAATAATATCGGCATAGATAAACTAAAAAAATCTAGCAAATGGTTAGAAATTTGAATAAAAAAAATATGCCATGATTGAAGGATATTTATTTATAGATTTATATATGACGAGAATGTTTTGATAAAAATGAAAATAAAAAAAATAATTGGGATGAAGATAAAGAATTGAATTAAAAATCCAATTTTTAAAAAATATCAATACCAAAATTACAAAAATTTGAAGATAATTCCATGAAAATATTTTTCGGAAACATTGGGAACCAAAAAAAAAAAACCGTTACAATTGCGAAATAAAAATAAAAAATTAAAATATATCAAAAAATGAAAAATCTTGTTTAATTAAATATGAATGATGATGAAATATATACAATTTGAAAAAAATAAAAAGTGAATAAATAATCTACAGAAGGATGAAATAAAAGATATTTATTGAAGATGGGAGAACAATGAGCAAAATTAAATATGCATAAATTTTGTAAAAGATCTAAATAATTAGGAAAATGTTTAGTTTTAACATCAGTAATATAAAAATCCTTGATTAAGCGTTTATCTAAAATGAATGTCAGGCTAGTAAATGTAAAATAACTAATGGTTTCCTTATATTATATCAAATCTTTCAAAATCAAGATAAAAATTAAGAAGTGCAAATTGTTGAATAAAAACAAAAGGGACAAAAAGATTTCTTACAGTGGGTGTTAAATATTTTTTGTATAAGATTATGTCCGGATGGGAAAATTTAAAAAAGACAAAAAAAATTTTCAAATTTGCAAAATGGACAAGGAATAATTAATATGAAATATTTTACAATGAATAATATAAGATAGACATGGCAAAGGTAGAGATGACATGACCTTTGAAAAAAAAAATTTTAAAATAGAACATAAAAAGTCATAGACTACTTTTTCGCAAAAAACGAAATAAACTTTTCTTCGTCATTTTTGAAGTTAAATAATTCCTTCAAATAATACAAGAAAATGTATGAAACACAAAAGAGAAAATAAAAATAAACATATAAATGAAATATTTGTATTCGAGAAAACTAGAATTGAAAAAATGAAGCTTTTTAATGAAAAAGGATTTTTAAGCGATACAATAATTTTATTTTCAGATTTTTAAACAAATTTTAATAAAAAAGGAAATCTTCGATTAAAAATAAAATGCCTTTATAAAATTTTTTATTGCACTTTTTAATTTTTCATGTTTTTTAATTTTTTGTGTAAATTTTAGCATAATATTTTATAAAAATATAATACAGGGTGACCCCAAAAATGAGAATTTTTGAAGTGCGTATTGCCAGACATGAGCAAGTGGCAACACTGCGAGACAGTGACCTTGAGCAAGTAAACATTTCGCCATTTAGAATTCAAGATGAAATTCACAGTATCCCAGCTGAGATGTTGCAGCAGTCAATGAGGAATCTCAACAGCAGATTTCAAGAATGCATTCGTACAGGAGGACGCCATCTACAGGACGTAATTTTTTAAAAAAAATGAAAATTCCATCATTGTTTCTTAAATGGCATGTTTTAAGGTTTCAATTACTATGAATAAATATTTTTCTTCCATCACTCTTGGTTTTATTGGATTGTTAAAAAGTTCCCGTTTTTTTGGGGGTCACCTTATATATAAAATATATTATATATATTACTATATACATAAATATTTTGAATGAATTTTAGAACATGTATGAAAATGGCTTGAATTTCAATCATGTTTAACAAGTATTAGGAAAACCCATTTATTTTTAAAAAAATTGTTCAAAGTATAAGTGAACCAAAAAAAAAATTATTATATAATATAATTAAAAATGATGATTGTTAAATGACATTTAAAATTAAATAAGATTTATATAGGGTTTTCGTTTAAGCAAAATTCATTTATAAAATGAAGGCTTGCTGATTAAAAGATAAAATCAGATAAATATTTGGATGGGGTGATACTGAAATGAGCATTGGTCTCTGGATACGTTTCCATGAAATTCCAGCATCTTTTTTTTCAGAATCACAAAGATTTCTTCATTGTGAGACCATATTTTACCAGGTTGACGGTAGCCTCATGTAGTGTGTATTTTCATATTGGATCAAAAAAATTCCTGTCATTCTTATCAAATTTTTCAATAAAACAATAGAAATTCAATTTTTCCAAAAAATGACATGGATTTACCGTGCAGTTGAAACCAATAACTACTGTGAACATTTGACAAAGAAGATAAAATTT
Organism: Acanthosepion pharaonis; assembly: GCA_903632075.3. Taxonomy (NCBI): domain Eukaryota; kingdom Metazoa; phylum Mollusca; class Cephalopoda; order Sepiida; family Sepiidae; genus Acanthosepion; species Acanthosepion pharaonis. The sequence continues at coordinate 317,014 of CAHIKZ030001393.1, forward strand.
AAAATGGACCTTTTAATCAGGGAATATAACTGAATTAAAAAAAGGTTGTTTAAAAATTTTGGAAACGTGTGTATTTCAAGAAATATATATGGGAAAAATCCTTCAATTTTTCAAAAAGGAAAATAAACATTTTCGCCATTTGAAAAGAAATTCAGCAGTGTTAAAAAGGAGAACTTGCAAAAGTCAATTTAAAATCTCAATGTCAAGATTTCAAGAATGATTTATACAAAATCTGTCATTAGGACGCCATCTACAGGACGAATTTTTTTTGGAAAAATGAAAATTGAAAGGGTCATTCATAAAGAAAATGGCAAAAAAGGGGCAGAAGAAAAAAGAAAAAAAGAGTACTGCAACATCATCCGAAAAATAATTTCAATTTCCATCACTTTTGGTTTAATGATCATAATTAATTTTGACTTTTCCAGATTTTTGGGGGAATCATAAACCTGAACTACTAAAGTGTATAAATGATGGAAAGTCAGATGAAAATTCAGTTTCCTTCAAAATAAAACAATATTGTTTATCTAACAGGTAAATATTGACATATAAAATATAATAAAAATATACCTATTTGGCAAAATCTGTTTTTTGAACGATTTTAAACCTCGAACAATCACCACTTTAAAGTTATTCAAAAATTTGCCGAATCTCTGAAAAATGAAATACTAAAGAACCAAAATTAAATTAAATGAATAAAAAGGTGACCTATTCTAAAAGGATTTTCACTATATATGATAGACCATATTGGTCTATAAAAGCCTATTTTTAACAAAAATGTTTTATTTTGATACATGAAATTTCTGTGTCTGATTTTTCATTCTTTCATGGTAAAAAATTAATTAATTATTCAAACTAATATAAATGTTTTAGATTTAGTTTTCCTATTATCCAATTCCAATAAGACATGCTTGGATCTTGTCATAAAACACGGCTAAGAACTAAAAAATCAAACGGAAATAATATCGTGAATTTTTTCTAAAAGAAAAAAATCAAATAATTTTACTAAAAAAACATTCAAAAGACCGTGGAGGATAGAAAAAACAAAAACGATAAACTAACATATTTATTGGAAAATATTAACCTGAGGGAAAAATAGTAGATAAAATTTCATTCTACTAAGAAAATAGAAAAAATTGATGAATTTCTATAAAAAAAACGAATTCTTCTTCAAACTTGATGTAATTTTTTTTGAAAAAGAAAAATTGAACGTTGGTGACAGAGAATTTCTTAATTGAATGGAATGACAAATACCTAAAAATATATTAAAATGAAATAAAATTTTTTCTTTATTTAATGCTTCCGTAATGATAATGTTTTAAAAGTCTGATCTTGATTAATTTACTTCTGAATTTCAAAGAAATCGATAAAAACCGAAAAAATGAATAAGAAGAATCAAAATGCTTCATTTAATAAGAATTTAAAATTCAAAATTGTCACTTAAAAATAGCTGTAAAAACTAATAAATGTTAAAATTTTTTTAACAAAAAGAAATTAAATTAAGAAACAAATAGTATTGAAAATGTTTCAAAAAAAATTTGCTAAAATAATTGTATTCATCATAATATCAGTTTTTAAATGACTTTTTTTATTTCTAGAATAAAATAATTCAAGCTTCAAAAAAAGCTGGTCATCTATCTAAAGCAGAACCATAATCTACAGTATATAAAGTTGTGAAAAAATAGCATTAATAAGAAAAATTTTTCTATAATATTAGAAGATATTAATCTTGATAAAAATTAAACAAAAAAACGGACAGGGAAAAATGGTCGGAAGTTTATGAGGGATTTGTAAAAATAAAATAAAAAAACAGTACCTAATCTAGGTTGTAATTTTGGGTAATTGAAATTGAGATCTGAAATAAGGAAACCTTGAATATTTACCATTCCAAATAATGAAAAGTCATTTCTGAAGAATAAATTTCAAATAAAGGGGAGTAATACTTATTTTAGACTGCAAGAGCAAATTGATGTTAAGATGTGATCGCTCTGAAACAAAAAATTTGAATAATCATAAAACGCTTCATCTAATAATTTTAAAATTGCATAAGATAATTTGCTACTAAATATTGAACTATTTTAAAAAAATTGTAATTTAAAAATTTATATAAAGAATAATGACTTCAAAATGAATTATTTTTTTGGCTAAATGGAATGCTTCATCTAATTAAGAATAATAATTCAAGATAATGGGAGAGTTACATTAATGCTTCTTTTATACCGAAAAAAAATGTTAATGTATTTTAAAAAACAATTGAAATTAAGATGAAAGAAATATTGAAGTTATTTGACAAGGCTTTCTAATTTAAAATTCAAGATAATATCCTACAATATTAATGTAAAAAAATAATGTAAAAATTAAAAAACAAAAATAAGAAATTAATGCAAAGAATTTTCCTCTTTCAAGATAAAAAATGATTAAAAAATTGACAATGCTTCATCTAATAAGAATAAAAATTTTCATAATAATATTGATAATATTTTACTAATACTACTAATACTTAATAAAAAGCAATTGAAATTAAGATGAAAGAAAACTAGTCAAAAAATGAATAATGGATGGGTTGACAATGCTTCATCTAATAAGAATAAAATTCAAGATAATATTACTACTAATACTACTAATGTAATAAAAAGCAATTGAAATTAAGATGAATAAAATTTAAAAAAAAAAAATGAATAATCTGACAATTTTTCATCTAATAAGAATAAAATTCAAGATAATATTACTACTAATACTACTAAGAAAAAAAAAAGTAAAATTGAAATTAAGATAAAAAATTAAAATCCTAGTCAAAAATGAATAATGGCTGACAATGCTTCATCTAATAAAATAAAATTCAAGATAATATTACTACTAATACTACTAATGTAATAAAAAATAATTGAAATTAAGATGAAAGAAATTCTAGTCAAAAATGAATAAATTTGACAAAACAATTTCATCTAAAAAGAATAAAATTCAAGATAAATATTTTCCAAAGATTCTAATAAACTAATGTAATAAAAAAAACATTAAAATTAAGATGAAAAAAAAAAAAAAATTCAAAAAATGAATAATGTCAACAATGTAATAAAGTTATTACAAATCTAATGAATGAATAAAAATTCAATAATAATATTAAACTAATACTAATAAAATTCCTTTTAGTTGTGTGAAAAATGAAAATTGAAATATAGATGAAAGAAAATCAAATTTTAAAAAATGAATAATTTTGACAATGCTTCATCTTTTAAGAATAAAATCAAGATAATTAACATAACTACTAATGTTTGATAATAAAAGCAATTGAAAAAAGAAAAAAGAAATTAAGTCAAAAAATGAATATGGGCATGACTTTGCTTCATCTAATAAATTAAAAATTTTAATAATTTTCTTCTAATATCTAATAAATTTTAAAAATTTTTTGAAAAAAATTAAAATATTATACTAATATACTAATCAAAATAATAATGGCAAACAATGCTTAATCTAATATGAATAAAAATGGATAAAATAATATTATTAGTCGTCACCAATTTTAATGTAATAAAAAATGGTCTTTTAAGATGAAAGAAAATAAAAGAAAAAAAAATGAATAATTGAGGAACAAAATTCATGCAATAATAAAATTCAAGAAAATATTGCTAATAATACTACTAAATAAAACTTAATTGAAATTAAGATGAAAGGAAATTCTAGTCAAAAATGAATAATTTTTGATCTAATTTAATTTCATAATAATAAAAAAAAATAAAAGATAATTTGCTACTATGAGAAAGAAATAATGTCAAAATAAAAGAAACTACATTAGTTTCAATGAAAGAAAGATTAAAAAATGAAAAAAGATGAAAATTAATTGAAAAGAAAAAAAAATAAAATACAATTAATAAAATTTTTCTTTGAAAAATTTAATGTAAAAAAAAAAATTTCTTGAAAGAAATACTAGTAAAAAATGAATAATTGACAATGCTTCATCTAATAAAATAAAAATTCAAATAATATACTACTAATACTAAAATGTAATAAAAAATAAATTTATTTTAATAAATCCTATCAAAAAATGAATATGACGTTTTTCAAAATAATTTTGTCAAAATTCAAATAAATAAAACAGAAATAATGTAATAAAAAGTAATTGAAGTCTATGAAAATAAAATAGAAAAAACTGTGATTAAAAATAATTTTGTCTGACAATAATTTTCTGTTCTAATAAAAAAAAAAATTCAAGATAATATTACTACTAATACTATTAATTTATAATATAATAAAAAGTAACATAAAATTAAGATGAAAGAATTAAAATTGTATTCAAAAATAGAATAAATTGAGATAAATAGTAAATTCAAAATAGTTAAGAAAAAAAATAAAAGATCTAATATTTTTCGCTACTAAATATAACTAATATAATAAAAATTTTTGAAAAAGAATAAAAATGACATGAAATTCTAGACAAAAAATGAATAATAAAATCTGACAATGCTAAATATAATAAAAATATAATTCATTTCGACATAATACTCTATTTAATAATGAAAAAAAAGAATTAAAATGAAAAAAAGAAAAATGGACAAAAATAATTAATAAAAGTTTCAATATAATAATAAAAATAAATTTGATTTAAGATAATATTTATAAAAAAAAATTTTTAATTTAATCAAAATGGAATAAAAAAAATTTTTTTAAAAAATTAAAAAAAAAAAAATTGCAAAATTTATTTTTAAAAAAAACAGATTGTATTATTTTTATTTTAAAAAAAATCAAATTGGATAAATAAGGAAAATTTTGAAAAATCAAAATCTAATATGAATGAAAAAAGAAAAAAAATAATAATTCTAAAAAAAAAAAAAAAATTTTTAAATTTTTAGATAAAAATGAATAAATGCATTTCATTTAATAAATTTAAAATTCAAGATAATATTCTATCTAATAAACTAATAAAATTAAAAAAAATAAACTAAAAAAAAAAAAATTTGAACAAAAAAGGTAAAAAAAAAAATTTTTAAAAATTTATTTTGAAAAAAAAAATTTATATCAAATTAATGTTAAATAAATATAAAAACCAATTTCAATTAAAAGCTATTAAAAAAATGAAATTGAAATAATAGATCAAAACATGAAAATGATACTGAAAATGCTTCAAAAAATAAGAATAAAATTCAAAGAAATAATGAATAATAAATACTAATTAATAAAAATTTTTGAAAAAATGAAAGAAATTCTAGTAATGATATAATTTTATCAATGTTTAAATCTAATAATAATAATAAAATTAAATAATATTAATACTAAACTTAATTAAAAAAACAATTGAAAATAAGATGAAAAGAAATCCTAGTCAGAAAATATTGAATATGAGCTGACAATGCTTCATCTAAAAGAATAAAATTCAAGATAATATTACTATATAATAATACAAATAAGATAATGTTCTGCAATTGAAATTAAATTAAAAGAAATTCAAATTTAAAAAATGAATTTTGAATAAACAATTCTTCATCTAAAAAGTAAATAAAATTACAAAAGATAACTTGAAACTAACAATACTACTAATGTAAATAAAAAGTAATTGAAAAAAAAGATGAAAGAAATTCTAGTAAAAAAATGAATAAATAAAAAAAATGTTTCATCTAATAAGAATAAAATTCAAGATAATATTGCTACTAATAGATATTAATGTAATAAAAGCAAAAAATTTAATTGAAAAAATTAATTTTCAATTGTGAATTATTTTTTCAACAATCAGCTTCATCAAAAAAAATAAAATTCAAATAATATTTATTAATAAAATTAATTGATAAAAATAAATTTTTATTTGATTTTAAAGAAATTTTTATTAATAAATAAAATTGACAATTTTTCTAATAAGAATAAAATTCATATATAAATAACTAATAAAATAAAAAAATAATTTAAATTTAAAAAAATTTATATAAAAAATGAAAATTGACATGATTGAAAAAAGAATATAAGAAAAAAATTTTTACAAAAATAAACCAAATTTATCCAATTAATTAATTCAAAAAGCAAAAAATTTCAAGATAAAAAAATATTTGAAAATATTAAATTTTATAATAATAAAATAAAAAATTCAAAAAATAGAAAAAATGAAAAATAAATAATAAAAAATTTAAAATTGAAATGAAAATTTTAAAAAAGTCAAAATAAAATAAATAAAATAAAAAAAAGATAATGTTCTCTGCAAATCTTTCTTTTATTAATAATTTAAAATTTTTGATGAAAATTAATTTTTGATTTTTCAAATTTGTAAAAAATTTTATCTTTTAAAAAACAAAAATGAAGAATAAAATTGAAATTAAAACTAATAAAAAAAAATTTACAAAAATAAAAATAAAAATAAAAATTTTATCATATAATATTAAAAATAAAATTTCAAATAATACAAATAAAAAAAATGAATAAAACTTTAAAAATTACTTTTAAAAATTTAATTTACAATAATTAAAATTTTAATGAAATCAAAAATTTAAAATAAATTCAAAAATTAAAAACAAATATATAAAAATTTAAAAAAAAAATTATTTTGAATAATTTCATCAACCCAAAAAAATTAAATTCTCTGAATAACATTATTAAAGCTTAATGAAATAAAATTTTTTTTGATTGAAGATGAAAAAAAAAGAAAAGCAAAAATAAATAATTTCTGATAAATTTAATAGGAATTTTAAATATTATAATAAATTTTATAATGTTTTGGCCTGAATGAAAAATTTCATAAAAAATTAAAAAAATTCAAAATGCTTTAAGAATAAAAATAAAATTTTTTAAAAAAATTGAGAAAAAATAATAAATCAAAATAAATTTCAATTAACATAATATTTTAAAAAAATAATCCCTTTTAATTTTAAAAAATAATTTGAAATTTAAATTTGAAAAAAACCTTTTAGAAAAAATGAATAATTTATGATTATCTTTATCTAATATTAAAATAAAATTCAAGATATTATTATTACTAATACTACTAATGTAATAAAAAAATTGAAATAAAGATGAATGAAACAATAGTCAAAAATGAATAATGAATGACAATGCTTCATCTAATAAGAATAAAATTCAAGAGAAAAATTTTATTAATACTACTAATGTAATTAAATTTTAAATTGAAATTAAGATGAAAGAAATTCTAAAAAAATGAATAATGGCTGACAATGCTTCATCTAATAAGAATAAAATTCAAAATAATATTACTACTAATACTACTAATTGATAAAAAAAAAGTAATTGAAATTAAGATGAAAGAAAAAAAGAAAAAAAAAAATAATTCATGACAATTATTTCATGAAAATAATAAAAAATAAAATGAAAGATAATATTACTACTAATACTATTTTAATGTAAAAAAAATCAATTGAAATTAAGATGAAAGAATTCTAGTCAAAAATGAATAATTTTGACATTGCTTCATCTAATAAGATTTGAAAAAATTCAAGATAATATTATTACTAATACTACTAAAATTAAAAAAAAATAATTGAAATTAAGATGAAAAAATTTTAGTCAAAAAATGAATAATGGCTGACAATGCTTCATCTAATAAGAAAAAAAAAAGATAATATTACTACTAATACTACTAATGTAATAAAAAAAATTGAAATTAAGATGAAAGAAAATCTAGTCAAAAATGAATAATGGTTGACAAATTTTCATTAATAAGAATAAAAAATCAAAAGATAATATTACTACTAATACTACTAAATAATAAAAATAATTGAAATTAAGATGAAAGAAATGAAAAAAAAAAAATGAATAATGGCTGACAATATTTTCATCTAATAAAATAAAATTCAAGATAATATTACTACTAATACTACTAATGTAAAAAAAAAGCAATTGAAATTAAGATGAAAGAAATCCTAGTCAAAAATGAATAATGGCTGACAATGCTTCATCTAATAAGAATAAAATTCAAGATAATATTATACAACTAATACTACTAATGTAATAAAAAAGCAATTGAAATTAAGATGAAAGAAAATTAGTCAAAAATGAATAATGGCTGACAATGCTTCATCTAATAATAATAAAATTCAAGATAATATTACTACTAATACTACTAATGTAATAAAAAGCAATTGAAATTAAGATGAAAAAATCCTAGTCAAAAAATGAATAATGGCTGACAATGCTTCATCTAATAAAGAATAAAATTCAAGATAATATTACTACTAATACTACTAATGTAAAAAAAACAAAAAAATTAAGATGAAAGAAATCCTAGTCAAAAATGAATAATGGCTGACAATGCTTCATCTAATAAGAATAAAATTCAAGATAATATTACTACTAATACTACTAATGTAAAAAAAAGCAATTGAAATTAAGATGAAAGAAATCCTAAAAAAAATGAATAATGGCTGACAATGCTTAAATCTAATAAGAATAAAATTCAAAATATAATATTACTACTAATATACTAATGTAATAAAAAGCAAATTGAAATTAAGATGAAAGAAATCCTAAAAAAAATGAATAATGGCTGACAATGCTTCATCTAATAAAAATAAAATTCAAGATAATATTACTACTAATACTACTAATGTAATAAATCTTTAATTGAAATTAAGATGAAAGAAATCCTAGTAAAAAATGAATAATGGTTGACAATGCTTCATCTAATAAGAATAAAATTCAAGATAATATTACTACTAATACTACTAATGTAATAAAAAAGCAATTGAAATTAAGATGAAAAAAATCCTAGTCAAAAAAATGAATAATGGCTGACAATGCTTCATCTAATAAGAATAAAATTCAAGATTATATTACTACTACTAATACTACTAATGTAATAAAAAGCAATTGAAATTAAGATGAAAGAAATTCCTAGTGAAAAAATGAATAATGGCTGACAATGCTTCATCTAATAAAATAAAATTCAAGATAATATTACTACTAATACTACTAATGTAATAAAAAAGCAATTGAAATTAAGATGAAAGAAATCCTAGTCAAAAATGAATAATGGTTGACAATGCTTCATCTAATAAGAATAAAATTCAAGATAATATTACTACTAATACTACTAATGTAATAAAAGTAATTGAAATTAAGATGAAAGAAATCCTAGTCAAAAAATGAATAATGTTTGACAATGCTTCATCTAATAAGAATAAAATTCAAGATAATATTACTACTAATACTACTAATGTAAAAAAAAATAATTGAAATTAAGATGAAAGAAATCCTAGTCAAAAAATGAATAATGGCTGACAATGCTTCATCTAATAAGAATAAAATTCAAGATAATATTACTACTAATACTACTAAAATAATAAAAAGCAATTGAAATTAAGATGAAAAGAAAATCCCTTGTCAAAAATGAATAATTTAATTTTGACAATGCTTCATCTAATAAGAATAAAATTCAAGATAATATTACTACTAATACTACTAATGTAAAAAAAGTAATTGAAATTAAGATGAAAGAAATCCTAGTCAAAAATGAATAATGGTTGACAATGCTTCATCTAATAAGAATAAAATTCAAGATAATATTACTACTAAACTAATAATATTTGGAAAAAAAAGCAAATTGAAATTAAGATGAAAGAAATCCTAGTCAAAAATGAATAATATTTGACAATGCTTCATCTAATAAGAATAAAATTCAAGATAATATTACTACTAATACTACTAATGTAATAAAAAGCAATTGAAATTAAGATGAAAGAAATCCTAGTCAAAAAATGAATAATGGCTGACAATGCTTCATCTAATAAAGAAAAATTCAAGATAATATTACTACTAATACTACTAATGTAAAAAAAGCAATTGAAATTAAGATGAAAGAAATCCTAGTCAAAAATGAATAAAATTTGACAATGCTTCATCTAATAAAAATAAATAAAAATAAAGATAATATTAGGTAATATTGGAAATAATACAAATAGAAAAAATCCTAAAAAAATGAATAGAAATGAAATGCTTCATCTTTAATAAAAATAAAATTAATAGATATTATTACTAAATACTACTAATCTTAAAAAGTCAAAATCAAAAAATGAATAATGGCTGACAATATTTTCATCTAATAAGAATAAAATTAAAAGATAATATTACTACTAATACTACTAATGTAATAAATTCCAATTGAAATTAAAATGAAAAAAATGAAAAGTCTGACAAATTTTTCTCAAAATAAATTTAAATAATATTTTTACAATTAAAAATGATAAAAAAATTGAAATTAAATGAAAAAATAAATCAATAAAATTCAATATTTAATCAAATTGAATAAAATTGATTGAATTAATATAAACTAACTAATAAAAAAGAAAAAAAAAAGTAAATTTTAAAAAAATAAAATAAAAATAAAAAAAATAATTTTGAAAATTCTGGTTAAATCCTAAAATAAAACAAACTTAAAAAAAAATAAAAAATGAATAATTCTTGAAGATCAAAAAAAAATGCAATTTTTGATTTTAAAATTTAAGAATAAAATTCAAATAATATTACTGTTACTACTAATGTAATAAAAATTTAATTGAAATTAAGATGAAAGAAATAAAAAGTCCAATATGAATAATGATTGACAGACAATGCTTCATCTAATAAGAAAAATTTATTTAAATTATTTAATATAATAAAAAAAAAAAAAAATAAAATTGATTTTCAAAAAAAGAAAGAATTAAAAAATGAATAATAATCTTGACAAAAAATCTAATAAGAAAAAAAATTAAATTAAAAACTGAACTAATACTATAATGTAAAAAAAAAGCAATTGAAATTAAGATGAAAAAAATCTAGTCAAAAATGAATAATGAATGACAATGCTTCATCTAATAAGAATAAAATTCAAGATAATATTTTACTACTAATACTACTAATGTAAAAAAAAAGTAATTGAAATTAAGATGAAAGAAATCCTAGAAAAAAATGAATAATGCAATGACAATGCTTCATCTAATAAGAATAAAATTCAAGATAATATTACTACTAATACTATTAATAAAATAAAAAGTAATTGAAATTAAGATGAAAGAAATTCTACCAAAAAAAATGAATAATAATTGACAATGCTTCATCTAATAAGAATAAAATTCAAGATAATTTATTACTACTATTTTTTAAAACTATTGAAATAAGATGAAAAATAAAAAAGTTGAATTGAACAATGCTTAATAAGAATAAAAAAAAGAAATATTCCTAATTTAAGTCTTAAAAATGAATATTGAAAAGATGAAACAATTTTAACAAAAAATCTAATGATTTATACAAATCTAATAAAATAAAATTCAAGATAATATTACTACTAATACTACTAATGTAATAAAAATCAATTGAAATTAAGATGAAAGAAATTCTAGTCAAAAAATGAATAATGGATTTGACAATCTTTTTCATCTAATAAGAATAAAAATTTATTTATAAATACTAATATTTTAATTTATAAAAATTAAATTGAAAAAAGAAAAAGAAATCTTTTTCAAAAATGAATAATGGCTGACAAATTTCATCTAATAAAATAAAATTCAAGAATATTTAATTTACTAATTTTTAATTAAAAATAGTAATTGAAATTAAGATGAAAAAAATTATTCAAAATGAATAAAAAAATGCTTCATCTAATAAAGAATAAAATTCAAGATAAAATTGTTAATTAAAAATTTTAAAAAATAATTAAATTGAAAAAATGAATCAAAAATGAAAATATACAATGTTTAATCTTTTAAAATAAAAAAATAATATTTACTAATACTACTAATGTAATAAAAATAAACCAAATTACAAAAGAATATGAAATTGAATTCTTAAAAAATTTTGATTTGCCAATGTTAATATTTTGTTAAAAATGAATAAAAATTATTTTTAAGATCTAATGAAAAAATTTAAAATTCTATAATAAAATTAATAATAAAAAAGATAATTAATAATATATAATAAATTAAATTATTGAAATTCAAAGAAAAAAATGTGTAGTAAAAAAAAATGAATAACAATTGAAAATGCTTCATCTAATAAAATAAAATTCAAATAATAAAACTACTATAACTACTAATTTAAAAAGTAATTGAAATTAAGATGAAAGAAAAGTTAAAAAATGAATAAATGAACAACTTCATCTAAATGAATAAAATTCAAGATCCAATTACTAAAATACTATTAATGGATTAAAAAGCAATTGAAATTAAGATGAAAGAAATCCTAGTCAAAAATGAATAATCAAATGACAATTCTTCATAACAAAAGAAAAAATTCAAAATAATAATTACTACTATTAATACTAATGTATAAAAAGTATTTGAAATTTAAAAAAACATGAAAAAGTTTAAAATTCAAAATAAATAAATAAATGAATGACTAAACTTCATCTAATATTGAAACATGAAAAAATTTTCAAAAATGAATAATTAAGTTATTACTACTAATACTAATATAAAATAAAAAAATTGGAAGAAATTAAGAAAAGAAAAATTCCTAGTCAAAAATGAATAATGCTTGACAAAATAAGAAAAAATTCAAAGATAATAAAAAAAATAATAAATAATGTAATAAAATAAAGATGAAAAAATAACAATTTTGAAGAATTTGACAATGCTTCATCTAAAATAATAAAATTCAAATTAAAAAAATATAATACTAAAAAAAAAAAGAAATTAAGATGCAAAAAATTCTATTAAAAAATGAATAATGAAAAAATGCTTCATCTAATAAGAATAAAATTCAAGATAATATTTCTTTAATACTACTAATGTAATAACTTTTAATTGAAATTAAGATGAAGAAAAATCTAAAAAAAATGAATAATCATTGACAATGCTTCATCTAATAAAATAAAATTCATTATAATGAATATAAATAAAAAAGGAAATTAAAAATTAATTTAAAAAAAAAAAAAAAAATTAAAAAATGAATAATGAAAATAATCTTCATCTAATAAGAATAAAATTGAATATTTTCAATTAAAATAATTTAATATAATAAAAAAAAATTTGAAAATAATAATTTTATAAAAATGAAAAACTTTGATAAAATCAATTTTATACTGAATAAAATTTAAGATAATTTTAATAAAAATAAATAAAAAAAATAAAAAATTGAATATGAAAATTTAATAATTTTAAATAATTTGAATTAACAATTTCATAAATAAGAATAAAATTCAAGATAATATTACTACTAATACTAAAATGTATGAAAAAATCAATTGAAATTAAGATGAAAGAAATCCTAGTCAAAAAATGAATAATGAAATTGACAATGATTCATCTAATAAAATAAAATTCAAATATAATATTATACTAATAATACTAATATAAAAAAAAAATTGAAATGAAAATGAAAGAAGAAAGTCAAAAATGAATAAATAAAACAATGCTTAATCTATTTAAGAATAAAATTCAAGATAATATTATTAATACTAATACTACTAATGTAAAAAAAAGTAATTGAAATTAAGATGAAAGAAAAAAAAAAAAAATGAATAATGGCTGACAATAAAAATTTAATAAGAATAAAATTAAAATAATGTTTACTAATAATAATACTAAGAAAAATAAAAAAAATAATGAAAATTAAAATGAAATGAAAAAAAAAATGAATTCAAAAAATGAATATAATAAACTGACAATGCTCAAAAAAAATCTAATAAGAATAAAAAAAAAAGATAATAAATTAATAAAAATTAATGTAAATATAATGTAAAAATTTTAATTGAAATTAAGAATAAAAGAAATTCTTAAAAAAAAAAATAAAATAAAGATAATATTGACAATTTTACCAATCTAATAAAAAAGAATGAAAAAAAAAAATAAAAGAAATAAAAAATGAATAATACTAATAATAATAAAATTAAAATAAAATAATTTAATACTAAAATTAAAAAAAAATTGAAATTAAGATGAAAATTCTAGTCAAAAAATGAATAATGGCTGACAATGCTTCATCTAATAAGAATAAAATTAAAGATAATAAAATACTAATACTACTAAATAATAAATTTTAATTGAAATTAAGATGAAAGAAATCCTTTCAAAAATGAATAATGGCTGACAATGCTTCATCTAATAAGAATAAAATTCAAGATAATATTACTACTAATACTACTAATGTAATAAAAAAAAAATTGAAATTAAGATGAAAGAAATTCTAGTCAAAAATGAAATAATGGCAAACAATGCTTCATCTAATAAGAATAAAATTCAAGATAATATTACTACTAATACTACTAATGTAAAAAATTTAATTGAAATTAAGATGAAAGAAATCCTAGTCAAAAAATGAATAATGGCTGACAATGCTTCATCTAATAAGAATAAAATTCAAGATAATATTAACTACTAATACTACTAATGTAATAAAAAATAAATTGAAATTAAGATGAAAGAAATCCTAGTAAAAAAATGAATAAAATTTTGACAATGCTTCATCTAATAAGAATAAAATTCAAATAATATTATTACTATTTAATACTACTAATGTAATAAAAAAAAATTGAAATTAAGATGAAAAAAAAATCCTAGTCGAAAAAATGAATAATGGCTGACAATGCTTCATCTAATAAGAATAAAATTCAAGATAATATTGCTACTATACTACAAATGTAATAAAAAGTAATTGAAATTAAGATGAAAGAAATCCTAGTCAAAAATGAATAATGGCTGACAATGCTTCATCTAATAAGAATAAAATTCAAGATAATATTCCTACTAATACTACTAATGTAATAAAAATAATTGAAATTAAGATGAAAGAAATCCTAGTCAAAAATGAATAATGGCTGACAATGCTTCATCTAATAAGAATAAAATTCAAGATAATATTACTACTAATACTACTAATGTAATAAAAAATAATTGAAATTAAGATGAAAGAAATACTAGTCAAAAAAATGAATAAAAATTGACAATGCTTCATCTAATAAAAAATAAAATTCAAGATAATATTGCTACTAATACTACTAATGTAATAAAAAATAATTGAAATTAAGATGAAAGAAATCCTAGTCAAAAATGAATAATGGCTGACAATGCTTCATCTAATAAGAATAAAATTCAAGATAATATTGCTACTAATACTACTAATGTAATAAAAAGCAATTGAAATTAAGATGAAAGAAATCCTAGTCAAAAATGAATAATGGCTGACAATGCTTCATCTAATAAGAATAAAATTCAAATAATATTACTACTAATACTACTAATGTAAAAAAAAATAATTGAAATTAAGATGAAAAAAATCCTAAAAAAAAATGAATAAAAAATAATTTGACAATGCTTCATCTAATAAGAAAAAAATTCAAGATAATATTACTACTAATACTACTAATGTAATAAAAAAAAGCAATTGAAATTAAGATGAAAGAAATTCTTTTCAAAAAATGAATAATGGCTGACAATGGAACTTCATCAAAAAAGATGTGAAAAAATTCAAATTATTTATTACTACTAATACTACTAATGTAAATAAAAAATTGAAATGAAATTAAAAGATGAAAAAATCCAATAAAAAATGAATAATGGCAAACAATGCTTCATCTAATAAGAATAAAAATAAAATAAATAATATCTACTAATACTAATAATGTAAAAAATATTTAATAAAAAAAAAAAAATGAATAATTGAAATATTAATAAAAATAAAAAGATAAAAAATTTTTAAATTACTAAAAGAAAAAAATGAATAATGTTTGACAATGCTTCATCATTTAATATAATAAATTAATAATACTAATGTAATAAAAATAATTGAAATTAGATGAAAGAAAAGTCAAAAATGAATAATTTTTGACAATACTTCATCTAATAAAAATGAAAATAAAAAATTACTACTAAATTTACTAATGTAATAAAAAGAATTGAAATTAAATGAAAATGAAAAATAATAATTTGACAATGCTTCATCTAATAAAAGAATAAAATTCAAGATAATATTGCTACTAATACTACTAATGTAATAAAAACTTCAATTGAAATTAAGATGAAAGAAATCTAGTCAAAAAAAATGAATAATGGCTGACAATGCTTCATCTAATAAGAATAAAATTCAAGATAATATTACTACTAATAATACTAAAATGTAAAAAAAAGCAATTGAAATTAAGATGAAAGAAATCCTAGTCAAAAAAAATGAATAATGGCTGACAATGCTTCATCTAATAAGAATAAAATTCAAGATAATATTACTACTAATAATAAAATAATAATGTAATAATGCTAATTGAAATTAAGATGATGAAATCCTAGTCAAAAAAAATGAATAATGGTTGACAATGCTTCATCTAATAAAAAATAAAATTCAAAGATAATATTCAACTACTAATACTACTAATGTAATAAAAAAATTGAAATTAAGATGAAAGAAATCCTAGTCAAAAATGAATAATGGCTAACAATGCTTCATCTAATAAAGAAAAATTCAAGATAATCAATAAATACTACTAATGTAATAAAAATAATAAAATTAAAGATGAAAGAAATCTTTCAAAAATGAATAATGAATGACAATGCTACTAATAATATTAAAGATAATATTACTACTAATAAAACTAATGTAATAAAATTTAATTGAAAATTAAGATGAAAGAAATCCTAGTCAAAAATGAATAATGGCTTGACAATGCTTCATCTAATAAAAAATAAAATTCAAGATAATATTACTACTAATACTACTAATGTAATAAAAAAAATTGAAATTAAGATGAAAGAAATCCTAGTGAAAAAATGAATAATATTTGACAATGCTTCAATCTAATAAAAATAAAATGGAAAGATAATTATTACTACTAATATTACTAATGTAATAAAAAGCAATTGAAATTAAGATGAAAAAAATTCTAGTAAAAAAATGAATAATATTTGACAATATTTTCATCTAATAAGAATAAAATTCAAGATAATATTACTTTAATACTTGTTAATGTAATAAAAGTAATTGAAATTAAGATGAAAAAAATCTAGTCAAAAATGAATAATGGCTTGACAATGCTTCATCTAATAAGAATAAAAAACCAAAAGATAATATTATCTACTAATACTACTAATGTGGAAAAAAAGCAATTGAAATTAAGATGAAAGAAATCCTAGTCAAAAAATGAATAATGGCTGACAATATTTCATCTAATAAGAATAAAATTCAAGATAATATTACTACTAATACTACTAATTAATAAAAAGTAATTGAAATTAAGATGAAAGAAATCCTAGTCAAAAATGAATAATGATTGACAATGCTTCATCTAATAAGAATAAAATTCAAGATAATATTACTACTAATATATACTAATGTAAAAAAAAGCAATTGAAATTAAGATGAAAAAAAATCCTAGTCAAAAAATGAATAATATGACAATGCTTCATCTAATAAAATAAAATTCAAGATAATATTACTACTAATATTACTAATGTAATAAAAAAATAATTGAAATTAAGATGAAAAAAAATCCTAGTCAAAAATGAATAATGGTTGACAATGCTTCATCTAATAAGAATAAAATTCAAGATAATATTACTACTAATACTACTAATGTAATAATTGTTTAATTGAAATTAAAGATGAAATGAAAAATCCTAGTCAAAAAATGAATAATGGTTGACAATTTTTTCATCTAATAAGAATAAAATTCAAGATAATATTGCTACTAATACTACTAATGTAATAAAAAGCAATTGAAATTAAGATGAAAGAAATCCTAGTCAAAAAAATGAATAATTATTTGACAATGCTTCATCTAATAAGAATAAAATTCAAGATAATATTACTACTAATTAATACTAATGTAATAAAAATTAATTGAAATTAAGATGAAATGAAATTTAGTCAAAAAATGAATAATGGCTGACAATGCTTCAAATCTAATAAAAAATTAAAATTAAAAATAATATTGCTACTAATACTACTAATGTAAAAAAAAGTAAATTGAAATTAAGAATGAAAGAAAAATTTTAGTCAAAAAATGAATAATGTTTGACAATGCTTCATCTAATAAAAATAAAATTCAAGATAATATTACTACTAATTTACTAATGTAAAAAATTTTAATTGAAATTAAGATGAAAAAAAAATCCTAGTCAAAAATGAATAATGGCTGACAATGCTTCATCTAATAAGAATAAAATTCAAGATAATATTACTACTAATAATACTAATGTAATAAAAAGCAATTAAGATGAAAAATTCAAAAAGATGAATGGCTGAAAAGTTTATCTTATATAAATCAAAAAATGTTGTCACTAAACTACTAATGGCTGACAAAATTTCATCTAATAATTTCAAAAAAATAAAATTCAAATAAAATAAAAAAAACATGGCTAATAAATATAAATAATACTAATTTAATAAAAAGAAAAAACAAATCCTGAAATTAAAATTAATATACAAATTCAAAAATGAAAATAATGAATAATTTTCATCTATAAAATAAAATTCAAATAATAAAAAAAAACTAATGGAAAAAAGAAAATTGAAATTAGGATGAAATTGAAGAATAAAACAATAAAATTAAGACTTTTCAAAACCTTCTAATAAGAATAAAATTCAAGATAATATTGCTAATAATATTATACAGGTTAATAAAAAAGCAATTGAAATTGAAATGAAATCCAAGTCAAAAATGAATAAATGAAAGAAAATTGATAATAAAATCTAAAATTTCAAAATCTAATAATAACTAATTTAAAAAAAATAATTGTTGGTCAAAAGAAAATAAAAAAATATCAAAAAATAAAAATTTACTACTAAAATAAAAATTTGAAAAAAAAAGACTATTTAATTCATCAAGAATTTTTTATATTGATAAAAAATGAATAAAACTTCATTGTTCCTTAATCTAATAAGAATAAAATTCAAATTAATAAATTTACTAAATTTAATGTAATAAAAAATTTAAATTAAATGAAAAAATTTTCAAAAAATGAATAATTTTTTTTTACATGAAATAAGAAAAAATTAAAATAATATTAAAAAAAAATACTAATGAAAAAAAAAAATTGTAAATTAAGATAAAAAAATTTCAAATCGCAAAATGCGTTGGAAAAATTAAAAATAAATATTTTCTATTTGTTTTTTACTGTAATTGACGTAAGAATCTGTGAAAATTTTTTTCAGTATTAGAATGAATAAAATTTAATAACTTTCTACTAATAATATAATTATCAATTAAATAAGATAGAAAAAATATATATAAGAATTTGTTTTATATTATTTTAAAAAGTAATTGATTCAAAAGTTATATTTTTGTGTTTTTAAGTAAAAAAATAATGGATTTCTTTTGAGTTCTATGTATGCTGTTTTAACATTTTTGCCAAATTTTCTGGAGAATTAGAAGTATCATATTTTGATACGTATAAAATAGCCCCCTCAAATATTAAAGTTTGTATTAAATAACTTTATTTATTGAAACTATACTTTTTGGATTATTTTTGTGTGTGTTAGAGATATATTTTTTCTAATAATTGGATAAATATTTTTTAATTTGTTATCTCTATGTAAAAATTTATGAAAAAAATTCATTTTATTTAAATACAAAGGGATAAACTTCTACTCCTGGTAAAATTTATTTATCACGAATAAATTCGTGTATAATCAAATATTCCTTCATCTCATTAAAAAAAAAAATCCCAAGAATAACGATGCAGACGGTGAGGATTGAAACTGCTATACGCGATTGGTATATTAACGATGGCCTAAGAAAGGCGCCCAGGTCTCTGTGTTTGTATACATTTTTAAATTGGCTTTTATTTTTTTTAAATTACGTAAGCTGAAAAAAGATAATTTTAAAAAAGTTCCCCAATGAAACTTTATCTTGGGTAACAATGTTTGACACTTGGAGCGTTATTCCGTTCTGGGAGACAAAGCTGAGTAATCTTTTCTTTCTTCTGAAAATTAAAGATGACCATTCAAGGAAACAGAAATAGAAGTCCAAATTTTTTAATGAAACCCATTCCAGTCAAAGAAAGAAAGAATGTTGGCAAATGGCTCATATTGTTCAGGAGGAAGGAAAACAGTTAACAAGAGAGGACCTTTTTTTTGGATATTTTTTTTCCGATTTCATTATCTAAAACGCTTTACTGAATTTAGGTCATATTTTATCGCATTAATTAAACGTTATTTTTTTTTTAGCGTTGACTCGCATTTGTGTAGACGCCCCGTTTGTTTATATAAAAATATATAACAGTATTACTGTATATTTATTTATTTTTGTCTGAATGTTCCAGAAATCTTATTAAAGAAAAATTTGAGCTCTCCAGCAGGATTCGAACCTGCGTCATCTCAGGGCAAAGGGTACTATGGTTAGATCCAGCGAATGCCCCAACGGTAACAAAAAATGATTTTTTGTAGCACAAGGTAAAATATACCCTTCGGCTAACCTCTACCAACAGAATAAGGGGGCAATTCGAGTTATTAACAGTGAGTTGTTTTCTAGTGAGTCTGAGTGAAAGTGTTAATGTTAATACGTCTTAATACATACGATGCATATACAGGATGCATACATAAAAATGCATACATAAAAATTCAGCCACCGTTGCAAGACATTTGTTGTTACCATTTCCATCTTCATATTCAGCTGAATGTGGCTTTAGTGCTGTAAATGATTTGTTATTGAAGAAAAGCAATCGACTGGATATCACTAAACGAGGAGAGTTGAGGCTTAAGCTGACTAAATACAAAATCTATCTGTAGCAGACATGACACACAAGGATCTCACTAACAGTCATTTTGTAATGAGCTCAAATTTCATTTTGCGTTATTATTTCAGGATTAAAATGATCAAAGTATATTACAGACTTAGCTACATAGTTTTCTTTCTTTTCCCTAAGTGCGTGCTGAAAGAAACATGTTGGTTACTTCAAACGAATCAGCTACAATGACAAGGATAGTGAATCTTCACTGATGATCAAAGTCTTTCCTCAACCACGCCGTTTTTTTCTGTGGGTCAACAATTAGAAAGTTTTTCTAAACTCCAGATTTTTCTGTATACAAACTACTCAAAGACTAACTCAACTAAAGACTATTTTTACTTCCTTTTAACTCTTAAATTCATGTACATTTTTTTTAAGCATTTCACCTCGAGCAAGGCGGGAAGCCACTAGGACGCAAGGGGTTACAGAAAATTTAGAGCAAGATCAGATAGGAGTGATAGAAGAAAGGATGAGGGTAGTGGATAGATCAAGGCAACTGGAGATGTCGATTGACATTACACTTGAATAGCTGGAGATTATAGCTCACAGGGAAACAGGAGAAGGGAAGGGAGTTCCACAGGCGAGAGGTGCGAGACATGAAGCTATTGGAGTAGAAGAGGTGGCTACATTTAGGAGTTTCGACAGTGAAGGGGTGAGAGCGGGATGCCAGCCTCGTAGGGCGCTGGAACTCATGAGGTCTGGGAACCAGCGAATGCAGCTCCTGGGAGCAATTTCCATGAAAGTATTTGTAGAACAGACAGAGGGAGGCGACATGTTCGTAAATACAAATGATTTATTTAACAGGCATAGCCATGTTTTCTTTATTTTTATTTTATTGTTGTTTGGAACTCAGATGTTTAGGTTTTTAATATAAACAAAGATGGACAACTGAATATCCTATACTGCTGCATAGGATGTGCACCCTTCGGCTTACTATACAAAGAGAATAAGGGGACTGTTTGAGAATGAGTTATTAACAGTGAATTGTTTTCTATTGAGTCTGAGTGGAAGTTTTCATGTTAATGCATGTTAATACACACAATGCATTTAGAGGATGCATACATAAAAATTCAACCACCATTTGTTGTTACCATTTCCATCTTCATATTCAGCTGAATGTGGCTTTCGTGCTGTAAATGATTTGTTACTGAAGAAAAAAAATCGACTGGATCCACTTCACCCCCCAAAAAAGCTTCGAACTCAGCCGATAAAACCCGGATAAGTGATTTTGAACTGAACACACTGAAGTAGACTGTTCTAGTTCTATGTTTAATGGCTGCCAGTTATCAGTTATCTCTTGTTATTTCCCCTCTCCAAGTTCTCCACCGCCTTAACCAGGTATTGAACTCACACTCTTTTAGGTCCTGTTACTGGATCTAACTAACGCCTTGTGCCATGTTTTCTTGAGGACATCTGTGTATATGAATTTCTGGGTATTATAAACCTAATGCCTTCAGCATCATTTTTTTTTAGCAGTGCTCACAAAGCTTCGAACTCAGCCGATAAAATCCGGATAAGGTGCTCTAGTTTGAAATCAAACATCTTCCAGAGATTTATGGACCAATTAGAACGACTCTAAAAAAAACCCCCAAAAAACAAAGAAAAACAAAAAAAACAACAACAACAACAAAAAACAGCTTATCCTGATTCAACTAACCTTTATATAAAAAACACTGTCCACCAGTAGAGTAAGAGTCGAGTCTGTTTGTCTCGAAGATTTTGTAACATTTGTTAAAAATAATTATTTTAACTATTATTGAAACTTGTTCTTTTGTCCATGCGGTGTTTAAATCTAATTTCAAACTTCGTTTTCACAATATATTGTTTTACTAATATTCACACAGCAAAAGACTCAAGAGCCGCTTAAGGTAGAGGGTTATTGGATAAGATATGGGTGACATAAACGTATGAGAAGTAGGAAGTGAATATATGGAAGATAGATGAAGATTTTTATAATATTTGTTAAAAATAATTATTTTAACTGTTATTGAAACCACAAATTCTGCCTTCTCGTTCTTTTGACAACGCAGTGTTTAAATCTAATTTCAGACTTCGTTTAAACAATATATTGTTTTACTAATATTCACACAGCAAAAGACCCAAGAGCCACTTAAAGTAGAGGGTGTTATATCAACGTATGAGAAGTAGAAAGTGTAGATATGCAAGATAGATAAGGACTGACTCTATATTTAACGAAATTTAGATTGTCGTCAGGGTCGGATTGAGGACTAAAGAAGCACCTGGGCCAACAGAATTTGGGGACCCCTTCATTACCTATGTTCGCTCCTACGTATCCGATATTGTACAATATTTAGCAATTTTATACTCCTTACGTGTCTGTATTCAATGAAGTGGGATTTTGAACAAACGTTGAGAAAATAGACAAAATTATACAAAAACTAAAAACCTACATCAAATATATATATATATATATATATATATATATATATATATATATATAATTATTTATTTAAAATTATAACATAAATATTTATAAAATCACTACAAAATAGCCATTTTTTTAAAACACCTCTGTTATAGCATATTTATGCTATAATTTTAAAAAAAAATTATTATATAGAACTCTCCTCTGTATTGAACACTCTTTTAAGAATAGTAATTGTTGGGTATAGGAATTTATTCCGTATACACCAATCATATTATTTATATATATATATATATATATATATATATATATATATATATATATATAAGATACATCAAATTCTAAATGGGGAGGCGGTCCAATCGAATTTAAAAGGCCTGCTCCAATTAGAAGCACCCTAATACTCCTTAATTAGGTACCACCACAGACTTTACGATAACAAAGGTTGATAACAAATGAAATTTTTAAAATAAAAAAATCTTTCTTGAAGCTTTTATTTTAGATTTAATTTCAAACTAATAAATTAAATTTAATATTTCCAATAAGCAAAATACTTTAAACAATCTTGCAAGAATAAAATATACTTTTCTGAAACTTTATTTGAGAAATATTAACTGATTTAAAATATAATTAATATGATTTGAAACAACTATTAAAAACTTTAAAATATCGTAGAAATACGTTTTTAATACTCCGGTAGCTGTTTATGTTAGGTGTTGACCAGTTGACAGCTTCAATGACAGACGGAACTTTATCGAATGTTTTTCTACGGTGGACATATCTGTAAAAACTGCTTGAAGAATATAACATGAGCGCCTTTTTATATAATTTTTAAGTATCCAGTAAGCTGTTGTAGAGTTTTTTTTTCCCAGTGGAGGCTTGTATTTCACCCAGTCGGCCCTAAAAATGGTTCGACGTACAAAACATTAGGAACTTGAAATAATAGTTAATGACGCAGCAATCTAGTTGTGGTGGTTGATACTTTAATGTCCGACATCGACTGACTCATCAAATCACTGATCCCCCTGGCGACTGCTACTACTACTACTTATTATATGTGGGAGAGTCTATTTACAATAGAATAGGTATGTTCTAGTATAACATAAGCTTAACACCTGTTGGCTTCCCAGCTACAGACAAAAAGCTAACTCCCAAACTGGAGTCAAAACATTATGAAAGTATAAGAATACATTTTTATTCTTAAAATTCCAGAAATACATTTTCATTATAAAAATATTACCATTTTTGTTAAAAAAAAATATCTGCAATACATTTTTGTAAAAAAAAAAATTATTACCAGCAATACATTTTTTTGTAAAAAAAAAAAAAATGATATTCCATTTTTTGTTAGATTGATGGATTAATTCGTTTATTTACGGTTTATCGACACTTTTCCGGTTATTTAAAGCCAGAATATATTTTTAGATTTTACGAATATTTTTGAGATAAGGATTTAGTGATAGAAGTCTCATTAATTAATCCATAGTTGGTGGGAGACGAGGTGGATTAATACATAATCAGAATTTGATAAACAAACAAAAAGTGATAATGTTGATATAAAGTGGGGGATCAATTATATATTACAATAAATAAATAAACTGATCTCTCACTTTGTGGCCACATTAGTTTCTATACATTTATATTCCAGAAAATGTAAAAATATGCAGCTAATCAGTATTTTATTGTTTGTTTGATTCATCTTCTATGGCTTATCGGCCCATTGTTTGTTATTTAAAGCCAGAAAATATTTTTGGATTGCAAGAATTTTTTTTTTTTAGATAATAGTGGTTTAGTGATATAAATCGTACAAATGAACCAACCCACACATCCGCGCATACAGTACTTGGTATTCCCAAGTAGTCACCCATCTAGTTACTGACTAAAGTTGACGTTGCTTAACTTCGGTGATCGTACGAGAATCTGTGTTTCAACGTGATTTGTCCGTAAGCACATTACACCATCCAAACATCCAAGCATACAACCATTGGTATTCCCAAGTAGTCACCCATCTAGTTACTGACTATGGTCGACGTTGCTTAACTTCAGTGATTGTACGAAAATCGGTGTTTCAACGTGATATGGCCGTAAGCACATTACACCACCTGCACATCCAAGCTTACAGCACCAAGCGGTCACCCATTTAGTTACTGACTAGTCTCGACGTTGCTTAACTTTGCTGATCGTACGGGAGCCGGTGTTTCAACGTGATGTGGTCGTTAGCTTATCCGACTCGTGTAAAAGATAAATCATAGTAAGGGGTAATTTCTGAAGCGGTACAAGGTGCCAACCATTTTTCGTATACATGAGTGCCCCTTGAAGTCTGCGCAGTGGCGTATCTACATTTTTGGGGGCCCTGAAACGTGAACAGACATGGGGCCCCCTTCACAACAAGCAACAAATAAATTGGAGGATCCAACACCCGAAATGTAGGCTATGCATAGATTGTGGCAAGACCAACAAGTCCATACAGTGGGGGGTTCGGACGCTGCAAAAGGCGTGTCTCCCGCCAATGCTTACACCTCCCGTGTCGCCTCACAGAGTCGAACTAGAGTCAAGCTCAACAGGGTCTTCTTTCCCCGCCGATCGTTCCAAGCCCGTTCCCTTGGCTGTGGTTTCGCTAGATAGTAGGTAGGGACAGTGGGAATCTCGTTGATCCGTTCATGCGCGTCACTACTTAGCGGACGAGGCATTTGGCTACCTTAAGAGAGTCATAGTTACGGAGCGAACGGTCGACTCGGAACTGGTACGGACCGGGGGAATCCGACTGTCTAATTAAAACAAAGCATCGTGTGGCCGGTCGACCCGTACAGACACGATGTGATTTCTGTCCAGTGCTCTGAATGTCAAAGTGAAGAAATTCAACCAAGCGCGGGTAAAACGGCGGGAGTAACTTAAATTTTAAAATTTGACCGCGTCCTGAGTAAGACGATAAACTACGTCTGGCAGCTAGGCTTCTGATCAGGAGGTTTTTAGAAGCGTGGAGCCACCTTTTAATTGCTGGTATTCCCAGGTCAAATCTAACAGATGCTACCACCCCGGGTCAGGGGTGGTAGTACCTGTCAGCTATGGGCAAATAGTTAACCCCCAAACTGGGGTCAAAACACTATGAAAGTGTAAAAATAGGTTTTAATACCAGAAATATTTTTTATAAAAAATGATTTATAAAATAAAATTTTTATAAAGAATTATTACCAGCAAGGAATTTTTAGAGAAAAAAAAATATTACCAGCAATAAAAATTATCGGCATTAAATAATCCATTGAGGTTGATATGCCATAAACCAAACCAAGATTTGACCAATTACAGGAGAATTTTTAAGTCATACGAAATGGGTATTCTATTTACATTGTTCGGACTGTCATCCTCATCTTTGTTGCCATATTTATCACAACGTTTCGGCCGTTGTACGCTCCGGCCTTCTTTATGTGGTTGGAATGTCGAACCGGGTAGACTGTTCTAGTTTCATGTGCCATGTTTAATGGATGTCAGTTATCAGTTATCTCCTGTTAATTCCTCTCTCCAAGTTCTCCACCGCCTTAACCGGGTATTGAACTCACAATCTTTTGGGTCCTCTCACTGGATCTAATCAACGCCTTTATCCACTGTGCAATGTGTCCTTGAAGACATCTGTGTATGAATTTCTGGGTACTATAAACCTAATGTCTTCAGCAACCATTTGTTTTCAGCATTCATTTTTCACCAGTGCTCATATTGCAATTTTTGCTGTTATTTTTTTTTTTTTTTTACCAGAGCTCATATTGCAATTTTCGTTGTTATTATTGCTTTTCTCTGGCACTCCTTATTACTGGTTCCCATATTGTATTCATTGTATTCATTTCTATGCTTAGTCGGCTCAGGAGATTTTTGTGGCCTAGCATATGTGCTGATTCCTTAAGTTTACGAATTTTCCAGTGATGTTCTATGTCTATGATTTCAACCTGATCCCTCAGAGGGCGGTGATTTCCATTTTCTCTCCACATGTGGTCAGCCACGCCTGATTTTTTTTTCCAGAAATATAGACAGATATGAAATGGGTAACAGAGTATATTTTGGGGCCAACATTACCTACTTCAACCCACTGGCTTATCATTTTATCACTGAAATAATAAACGCTAAAAAACAGCGATTCCGTTGAAAAATTCACTCATTAAAATAAAATTGCTTCAGTGGACCCTCTGGGATTACTGCCCTGAATTTTAAGCTTCATTAGTTTCGTAGACCAAGGCGTGGCATGAATACTGTTGCAAAAGAAAAAAGTTCCTGAAGATATATTAAATCAGCGTACAATTCTAACACAAAGTAAGCATTTATCTTCTGAATAACACCAGAAAATATAATTCAACATGGTTCACTTCAGCCTTCACCACATGTCGAGGTCTTTCAGAAAAAGTCATTGATGGAGACATGCACAGTTTCCATGGCTATTTTATCCAATACTTTCTTCAATTTTCTCTTCAGAGCTTCAATATTGTGATTCAGAGTAGAACAGGCCTCACTCTCATGAACTGCCCACAAACAATAGTCAAGAGTGTTGATATCTAGGGAATGAGGGAGGCCATTCATATTTGGTGATGAAGGCAGTACAATCGTCTCTGCACTATTGCTGTGTTACATGAGCAATATGGCTCATCGTTCCGTCAATGTTCATCATCATAAGTGGCATTGCACCATGGCTTGAGTACACCTACCAAGATATCCTCTATGTACATTTCCTTGTTGATTTTTACTCCTTGAGGCATGAAAACTTAAGACTTTCCTCTTTCTGAAATAGTTGCCCAAACCATAACCATGGTGTTAGGAATATTGAGGTATTTGGGTCAGTAATCGTGGGTAGCTAAGTTTAATTATAAGACAGATTAAAGATCATCCCCCCATCTCTCCTTTTGGCCTTGTGCCACATTTTTGTACTTTCAAAATAAAAATTACTTTCCTCTATGGTACCTAGATTTTATGAATTTAAGCGCAGTACTAGATTGGCAGCAAGGTCTCATCATTTTACAACTGATCTGGCTAGATGCAACCGTAAGTTCTATGCTAACAGTTTCTTCTCTCGCACTACTCGCTTGTGGAACTCTCTTCCGGCTTCTTGCTTTCCGGTCAACTTTGATATTCAAAAATTGAAATGCAATTTCAATCATTATCTTCTGTCTTCTTAATTGCTGTCCTTTTATTGTTCCTTTTCCTTAATGTTTTTTCTCATATTCTCTAACATTCGGTACCTCCCCTTGCGTGTTAGTGGCATTATTGCCTTGCTTGAAGTGAAATGATAAAAAAGGCATCTTTTAAATGTTTTCTTTTTTTTAGATATCTTCCTGTTAATTAGTGCGCTTTCAATTGCGAAACTTAAATCAATTTCAAGATATCGTATTTAATGATATATAAAATCTTCCTTTCGTTCAAAATGGCTTTTATTCAAAAAAAAAAAAAAAAAAAAAGCTACCGGCTCTTATAGGAGAAGATGACGTATCTGATCGACTCATGCTTGGGCCAACACGGCAGACTAAACGTGTTTATACCTAGAATAACTGCATAATATTATCAACTATAATGTGGCTGCGTAGCCGAATGGTTAGAACTTGAATCTCCGGAGCATGGAACTTGTGTTCGGATCTCACCACGGTCAGTTTGTGAAGGAGCTGACTTCTTGATAATATGGCATGGGCAATCGTTCCCAGCGGGCAACATCGTTGTGCAATACCTGAAAACTGTACTGCGAACTGACCCAAGACTTGCGAGTGACATTGGCTAGACGAAAATGTTTGGATGTCGCCCCTGCCACCTGTATAACTTGTGAGTGACAATTTCGCCAAGCCCTCTTTCAAAAATTTCAACAATCTTTTTTCTTACTTTTAGTATAAGTAACCTTTTAGTTTGTATTTTCCTTAAAACTTCCTTATTTACTAAATACCCTGTCCATGGCATTCTCATCATCGGTCCGTAGATCCATCCACATCTCCGTCGCATCGAGGCTGTTCTTCATCTGTTAGAAAAATGTCCAGCATTCTCTGCTAAATGGGGAATATATATAACATAGATGTTCAAAACTCTTTTCTTTAATTCGTACGGAATTTTCCTATCGCGCCATTCTTTGTTTCCACACATTTGGTTTTGTGATAAAATTGCCTGAGTCAAAGAAATACTTAAATATATTCTGTTATAGTTTAATACTTGGGCGGGGTTCAAAGATCAAATTCCTGCAGGAGACGTGGAAATATAAAAGTTCTTTTAAATATTACTGAGAACGGAGAAACTTGGAACAAAATTACAGATCCTGAAATCGTTTTTTCTTCGTATTTTACAATTTAGTTATATTATCGTCTGTTTCATTCATTTTTTCCATCGCGTTGTTTTTCAGTTCATTGAAACATTTTAAACCTGACTTTCCATTATTTCTCTATATTTTTCATCCATTCTTTCTGTCTTCCTTCTTTGCTTCCATCCTTCCTTCCCTCCTTTCATTCTTAATTCTTTCTTTCATGCCTTCATTTCTTTCTTTTCCTACACTTTTTCTTTCATTTTTCATTCTTCTTATTCTCGTTTTATTGTTGTTTTTTATTAATACTTCTTAACTTACAGTCTTTCAATCTTTCTTTCTTTCTTTCTTTCATTTTTCATTCTTCTTATTCTCGTTTTATTGTTGTTTTTTATTAATACTTCTTAACTTACAGTCTTTCAATCTTTCTTTCTTTCTTTCTTTCTTTCTTTCTTTCTTTCTTTCATGCCTTATTGGAACACAGTTCTTTCTTTTTAATACTTTCTTTCTTTTAAATTTTTCTTTTTTTAAAATTTTATATTTTTTATGTTTTTCTTCATTCAGTCATTTTTTTTTCTTTTTTTCTTTTCTTTTTTTATTTTTTTCTTATTTTATTTTCTTTCTTTATTTTTTTTCTTTCATGATTTATTGGCACACAGTTTTTTCTTTCTTTCTTTCTTTTTTTTTTATTTTTTTTCTTTCTTTATTTATTTATTTATTTATCCTCTTTCTGTTTTTTATATATTTTTCATCCAGTCTTTCTTTCTTTCTATTTTTGTTGTATTTTTCTTCCAGTCATCATCTTTCTTTCTTTCTTTCTTTCTTTCTTTCTTTCTTTCTTTCTTTCTTTCTTTCTGTTTTTCTTTCTTATTAAAGTTTCATCTCAATTACGCTCCCTTCCTTCCTTCCTTCCTTCCTTCCTTCCTTCCTCAAGCTTTATCCCAATTACCCTTTCTTTCTTTCTTCCTTCCTTTCTTTCTTTCTTTCTTTCTTTCTTTCTTTCATGCCTTATTGGCACACAGTTCTTTCTTTCTTTCTTTCTTTCTTTCTTTCTTTCTTTCTTTTCTTTATTTATTTATTTATTTATTTATCCTCTTTCTGTTTTATATATATTTTCATCCAGTCTTTCTTTTCTTAAATATATTTTTGTTGTATTTTTCTTCCAGTCATTATTTTTATTTATTTTCTTTCTTTCTTTTCTTTTTTGGAATTTTCTTTTATTTTTTGTATTTTCTTCATTATTTCATTTTTCTTTCTTTATTTTCTTTTTTTTCTTTTTCTTTCTTTTCTTTTATTTTCTTATTTTTTTGTCTTCTTTTATATTTTTATGTTTTTATTCATTCAGTCATTTTTTTTTTTCTTAAAATATTTAATTTTTTCTTTTTGAATTAAAGTTTCATCTCAATTTTTCCTTCCTGAAATTCCTTCCTTCCTTCTTCCTTCCTTCCTTCCTTCCTTCCTTCCTGAATTCCTTCCTTCCTTCCTCAAGCTTTATCCCAATTAATTGTTTTCATTCTTTAAAAAATTTCTTTCTTTTCTTTTCTATTTTTCATTTCTTTCTTTCATGCCTTATTTGTACCAGTTCATTTCTTTCTTTCTTTCTTTTAGGTTTTTTGAGTTTTATTTATTTATTTATTTATTTATCTTTCTTTCTGTTTTTTTATATATTTTTCATCCAGTCTTTTTTTTCTTTTCTATTTTTGTTGTATTTTTCTTCCAGTCATCATCTTTTTTTTTTCTTTCTTTCTTTCTTTCTTTCTTTCTTTTTTTCTTTCTTTCTTTGTCTTCTTTATATTTTTCATGTATTTCTTCATTCAGTCATTTTCTTTCTTTCTTTCTTTCTTTCTTTCTTTCTTATTAAAGTTTCATCTCAATTTTTCTTCCTTCCTTCCTTTTCTTTTTATTTTACTTTTTCTTTCTTTTTTTTCTTTCTTTCTTTCTTTCTTTCTTTCTTTCTTTCTTTCATGCCTTATTGGCACACAGTTCTTTCTTTTTTCTTTTTCAGATATACACTTTCATTGTTACCGCTTTTATACTTTTTAATTATCTTTCTTTTT
Organism: Acanthosepion pharaonis; assembly: GCA_903632075.3. NCBI lineage: Eukaryota > Metazoa > Mollusca > Cephalopoda > Sepiida > Sepiidae > Acanthosepion > Acanthosepion pharaonis. The sequence goes on from CAHIKZ030001393.1 coordinate 348,325, forward strand.
CAAACTTTTTCTTTCTTTCTTCCTTCCTCTCTTTCTTTCTTTCTTTCTTTCTTTCTTTCTTTTTTACATCCTTCATTCATTGTTACTGCTTTATACTTTTATCTTTTTTTTTTTTAATTTCCATTTCTGTTTCTTTTCTTTTATAGTTTTCTCTCTCTTGTTCGTTTTTTCTTTCTTTTTTAATTCTCTTTCTACCTTTCCGTCCATATAAACTTTGTTTTTTTTTACTTCTTTTTTTGTTTTTTATCTTTCTTTTTTCTTTCCTTTTAGTTCTTCTTTTCTCTCTTTCTAATTCCCTTTCTTTCTTGACATATACAATTTCTTTTTTTTTACTTCATTCTTTGAATTTAATTATTTTTCTTTCTTTGAAATTTTCTTTCTTTTTCAATTATCTTTCTGTTTTTCGTTTTAATTTCATTTAGATATTTAAAATTCTTTCTCCATTTCTTTCGAATTGTTTTTCTATCATTTTAATTCTATTTATTTCTCTTTATCTTGTTTTTTTTTTTACATATACTCTATTTTGTTCCTTTTGTCGCTTTGTCTCCTCTACACCTTTCTTTTTTTCTTTCTTTTTTTCTTTCTTTCTTTCTTTTTTTTTTTTTTTTTTTTTTCTTTTCTTTTATTTTTTTCTTTCTTTCTTCCTTGTTTTTTTTCTTTCTTTTTTTTCTTTTGTTGTATTTTTCTTCTTTTTCACCATCTTTTCTTCTTTTCTTTCTTTTTTTTAAAATTTTTATTTTTCATGTATTTCTTTCATTTCAGTCATTTTTCTTTTCTTTTTTTTTTCTTTTTCTTTTCTTTATTTTCTTTTCTTTTTCTTTCTTTTTTTTTTCCTTTCATTTTTTCTTTTCTTTTCGTTTCTTTCTTTTTTTTTTTTTCGTTCGTTGTTTTTTTGTTTATCTTTTTTTATTTTTTCCTTTTTTTTCATCCAATCATTTTCTTTCTTTTTTCTTTTTTCTTTTCTTTCTTTTTCTTTCTTTTTTTTTTTCTTTCTTTTATTATTTATTTTATTTATTAATTTATTTATTTTTTTATTTTTTTTTTATATTTTTTCATCCAGTCATTTATTCTTTCTTTTTTTTCTTTTGATTTTTTTCTTTTTTTTCTTTCTTTTTTTTTTTTTTTTTTTTTGAATTTTATTTTTCATTCAAATATTTTTTTCTTTCTTTCTTTCTTTATATTTTCAAGATTTCGGTTTTCTTTCTTTCTTTTTTTGATTTTTTAAATTTTTTGATGTATTTTTTAAATATATAATTTATTTTTTTTTTATTCAATTTTCTTTTTTTTTTTTTTTTTTTATTTATTTATTTATTTATTTATTTATTTATTTTCTTTTTTCTTTTCTTTTATATATTTTTCATCCATTCTTTTTTAATATTTTTGATGTATTTTTTTTTTCTTTTCATCATTTTCTTTCTTTTCTTTCTTTTTTTTTTTTTTTTCTTATTTCTTCTTTTTATTTTTTTATTTTTTCTGTTTATCTTCTTTTTCATTTTTTAATTTTTTTTTTTCAATCTTAAATTTTTTTCTTTTCTTAATTTCTTTCTTTCTTTTCTTTCTTTTTTAAAATTACTTTTTTTTAATTTATATTCTTACATTCAATGAAAAACAAAATTCCTGTTTGTAGTTTTTTATAAAAACATTAAGGAATCTTTTTTTTAAATTTATAATTATCGAAATGTTTTTGGTTTCTTTTTTGTGTGTGACTTGTTTATCAAATGTGTGTGTTTTTAATTAAATGTTTTTTTTTTATTTCAGTAACGAAAATAATATTTTGGAATATATAGGAAATTTTTTCAACTGATAAAATGAAATAAATAAAGTTTACATTTCAAAATTATTTAAGAATGTAAAAATGTGGAAATTTTTTTTTGTAAATATATATATCTTTTGATAAAGATAAAAGGATTTATTAGAGATATAGCTTTGATTTTTTTTTTTTTTATATATATAAGAAGGAGAATTTTATTTTTTTTTATTTTTATATATTTATGTTTTTGTTTTAACTTGCAAAATTTTTTCTTTTTAAATATCCATTAAAAATGAACTCAGAAAAACATTTATAAAATAAAGTATATATAAATAAAAAAAAAAAATGTATATATAATACCGGATATATATATATATAAGAATTTATATATATAAATTTATATTTACAAATTGTGCATAATTATTTAAAAAGGAGTATTTGACAATTAGAAATATTAAAAAAAGACGCCGATATTCAGAGAACTTAAAACTGGATTTCTTTTTTTATTTTTTCTTTTCTCATTTTATCAGAGAATGAATGCCACGTGGAGCAAACAATGGTCAGTGCATTATTAAAAAATTTTTCTTAATGTTTTTAAATACCTTTTATAAGACATTTTTTATTTATATATTAAATAAAACATTTTTTTTTTATTTTTATAGAATTTATGTATACAAAATTAAAAAAAAAAATGTTTTAAAATAATTTATTAATTTTTTGAATTTGTTCGTTTAATGATTTTCAATTTTTTTTTATTTTAAAATGACTAAAGATTTTTATGATGAAAAAATTAAAAAAAAAATATCCCCCCACCTTTACCAAACACGCACAATTTGGTATGAATTTTTTTTAAGATATTTCAGTTGATAACAAGACATTTTCATTATATTTATTATGACTGCATGTTTTGGAATCAGGGGTTTTTTAATAAAATTTAAAAAGCAGAAAAATTTTAAACTTTGGGTTTTTAAGATTTCTTTAGGGATGGTGAGTTTAAATAAGGTTATGACAAATATATAAAATACATATTGATATATATATATAATATATATATATATATATATAGACAATCAAAAATTAAATAATATAGACAATATTTTTGTTTTTTTTAGTTAATTTAATATAATATTATATATATATTATATATATATATATATATATATATATATATGATCAATGATTAAATTTTACAAACCACACACACTTTTTTCACACACAACACACACACACACAAACACAAATAAAACATTATATATATATATAAAATATATAATTTATATACATACAAACATTCAAATATATTTATATATAAAAATTATTTTCTAAGAGGATAGAATCCAGGTATATCATTGTCCAATTTTTTAATAATATATCAAAAGGCTTAAACACTAATATTCCATGGTTATAATTTATTACATTGGAATCGTAAATTTTTGATTTTTTTTTTGAATTTTTAGGTCTGATGATTTGGATTTAATTAAATTCCAATCAAAAAATTAGAAACCATAATTTGTGTTATTTTTTTTTATATATATATATATATATATATATATATATATATATATATATATATATATATATATATATATATATATATATATATTATCACAGAAAATTCATTCAATTTTGAAAAGGTAAAACAATTCGCTAAAACTATGAAATAAAAGTCGATAAAAAATTTGAAAAAAAAGGCCATTTTGTTTTGATTATTTCAATCAAAAATTTATATTCTCTTTTATTTTTGAAAAATAGAACAAAGAACAATATCATTTTTTTTTTTTTTTTAAAAGAAATAACTAAAATAAAACTTAATTTTTTTAACGTACTTTTTATTAAAATAATAAATTTGTAAAAAGAAGAATTTAAATTTAACTGATATTTTTTATATTTGTTTAAAAACTGTTTAATTATATTTTTTATTTTACTTATTCAAGAAATTAACATTTAGAAGATAGAATAGATAGAATTCGTTGTATATGAAAGATATTTAAATAGATAGATCATATTATTTCAACAATTTTTGAATATTCAAAATTATAGATAGAATATGAAGGATTGAAGATAATAGATAAATAGATAGATAGATAGAATTGAACCATTGAAGATGCAAGAAAATAGATAGATACAAAAAAATAAAATAAAAACTGAGATAGATATCTTTAAATACTTTAGAAGATATAAAATTTTTGAATTTAGAAAAAAAGAAAGAAATTAACATTTTTAGAATAGATAATTTCAATTTATATGTACATAATTTCATCAGACATTTAGATATATAAATATATATATATTTTATTTTATATATATATATATATATATATATATATATATATAGATAGATAAATAGATAAATATAAACAGATATGAAACATATATAATTTTTAATTTTTTTTTTTTGTAAAATAAACTTTTTAAAATAAAAAAATAAAATGAATATTAGATTTTTCAGACAGATTTTGTATTTTTTTTGAAAAATTTTTTCAGACATAGTATCCCTATTAATTTTTGAAAAATTTATTTAATTTTTTTTTAACTTATATAAGATGGGATTAAGGATTTTCTGGCAATTTAATTTTTTCAGGATTAAAGATATTAGTGAAATCAAGGAACTTTAAATTCTTTAAAGATTCAGGAAGGGTTTTGAAAGGAGGGAGAGAATTAGAAAAACATATAAATTTTTAAAAGAGAAAGAAGAAAATTTTAAGAGGGAATAAAAATTAAGGATTTTTTTTAAGGGAAAATAAAAGAAAATTAAGGCAGAATGCAATCATGGTCTCCCATTTTGAAGATAAGAGTATTAGAAAATAATTTCCTAATTTTCCTTTTTATTATATTTTTTCATGAATTTTAAGAATGGAAAATTCAAGAAGAATTTCAAAAAAAAATATTCTAGTTAGTAATGAATTATATTATTTATATTTTTCTTAATATTTATTTAACATATTATAAATAAATAAAAAAAAAAATAAAAAAAAAAATTTAATTTTTTGAATAATTATGAAAATATTTTAAAAAAACATTACTGAAATTCAACAAAAAATCGAACAGTTTTTCTTACTTTTTTGCAAAAAAAGATAAAAGAAATAAAAAAAAAAAAAAAAAAATGTGAGATCTTTTTTTGAAAATTTTTGGATTTCTTTAAAAAAAGATTATATTGACAGATAGATAGATAGCAATTAATTGAAAAAAAACCAAGTTGAAGAAAAGAGGAATTCAGACTTAAATAATATATAGATTTAGAAAGATTTAGATAGATAGTATATTTTCATCATTTCATTTATTATTTTATAGACAGACAGACAGTCAAAAATATTTTTAGATAGATAGAGAGATAGATAGATAAAAAAAATAAAGAAAAAAAAAAAAATAAGATCATGAAATATTTTTAAATAAAAATATATATATATATATATATATAAACATCTTTATTTTGATTTCAAAAAATCAAAAAAAGGATTTTGAATCAAAAAAAAAAATATTATAATATGTTTAAAGTTTAAATAAATTTTTTTTTAAATTTACCTCTTTTTTGGACATTGATGTTAGAATAAAATTAATTTATTTTGATGAAAAAGAATTATTTAATTTATTTAAAAACGGATATATATATATATATTTAAAATATATATATATATATATATATATATATATATATATAAAATAATGAAGAAGATAGATATTTAGATAGATAGATAGATAGATTTTCGTTGAATATTAAAAGATAGATAGATAGATAGATCATTATAGATAAACGAAATAATTCATATATATATAGATAGATATAATAGATATATATATACAGGGTGCGATGGATAAATTGTCGTCTAAATTAAAAAAAATGAAAATAAACTGACATCTCATTTTAACAGATATATTTACCAAAATTACAAAAAAATATCTTGAAATACTAAAGAATAAATTTATTCAATAAAATCGCCATTGGCTTCAACCATGGCCTCCAGACGACTTTCAGAATCTCCTGCAACTCTTTCTGGACGGTCTCCTTGTTTAAGTTGGTAAATGCTACCATAATCCTTACTTTCAGTTCATCTTTGGTGTTACAAGGACTTTTGTTGGTCTCTCGCTCAACTGCGCCCCACACATAACAACGAAGGGGGTCGCAGTCTGGGGAGTTAGGTGGCCAGATGTAAGGGGGTGATGTGGTCGCAGAAATTGTCTGACAGCCATGACTGGGTTATCCTACTTGTGTGGTATAGTATAGAGTCATGTTGCCAGACATAAGTTCTTCCAGCAGCCACCGTCTTGACCCAGTGTAGCCCTACCTCCTCAAGGCACTTGATGTGTGGCCTCTGTGTTGAGTCTGGGGCCCTGGGAAGATGAATGGAGGCATAACATTATCATCACTAGTGATTTTCCAAACACCTTCGTAATCACTTAGACTCATCCAACTCTTTCCGAATCCTCTGCACTGTCCTCAGATTGACACCAAAATACTCTGAAATGTTCGTATTGGAGCTTCTGGCGCGAATGCCAAGCAGTACAGCATTCCGTTTCTAAATTTCTGGCCGAGTGAATTACGTCATGGTGCACTGTTTTTTTTTTCTCACAGAAGGTGCCCAACTGACCCTACTATACGGTGCAGTCGACAAAATCAAAAATCAAACAATGCGCATGCGCGAAATTAAAATATAAAATGGCGACAATTTACCCATCGCACCCTATATATATTATATATATAATATATATATATATATTTTATATAAATAGATAGATATATATAAATATATATATTTCATACTTCCTGAAAATGAAAGATGAGAAGAGATGATTTTTTATTAATTGAATAAATGATTTTTATAGGATGGAATCTTTTTTTTAAATTAGATAGACATCATAAATTGAAAATATTTTATTTATAATTATATATAATAATATGTATTACAAAATTTAAAAAGCAAATTTTAAAATTTATAAAAAAATATTTTTTTTTGAAAAAATCTCTTATATATAGAATATATATATATATATTATATATAGATATATATATATATATATATATAAAAGATTATAATATAGATATATCAGAATCAAATGTGTTTTTATATATATAACTGATAAATCAAATATATGGAAAATATGAAATACACGCATTTTTAAAACAAATTTTTATATATATCCAGATTTATATTTTTAAATTAAATTTTTTAAAGATCCATAAAATATTTTTCAATATTTAAAAAAGAAATATAGTTTAAGATGAAAATATTTAATATAAAAAAAAAAATTTTTTATATAATATAAATATAATTTACATAAAATTGTTATTTATATTTATAAAATATATATATATATATATATATATATATATATATATATATATATATATATATATATATATTTTTTTTTTTATTTATATTTATATAGAAAAATTTTAAAAAATTTGAATTTATTGAAATAAAATTTTTTCCAAATATAATTGAAGGAGGAAAAATGGAATAATAATAAAAAAAAATAAATAATATTAAATTACTTTTAATGTATTTTTTTAAAAAAATTTTTTTAATTTTTTATTCAAATTTAAATTTTATATATTTATATATATTTATATATATATATATATATATATATATATATATATATATAGATAGAAGATTCAAATTGAAAAATGAAAATAAAAAATTTTTTAAAAATTTTCTTATTTTTTTTTTTTTTTTTTTTTTAAAAAGAAAATGAAATTACCTTTTAAATTATAAAAGGAAACTTTTTTATTTGATTAAATTTATTTTTGCAAAAAAAATAAAATGGAAGGCGAAAATATTTAATATTCATTTAAATTTTAAAGGAGAACTTAAATGTTAGACAGGAAATAATATAAAAAAAAAAATAATTTTATTTGATCGGGAGATTTATTTTTCAACTTTATTTTTAACGAAAAACTAAAAAAAAAAAACATTTTAAAATATTTTGAAAATTAATAAAATTTTTTTTTTTTTATTTTAAAATAAATAAAACAAAGGAGTTAATTAAAAAAAATATTTGAATTATTTATATATAATAATTAACAAAAAAAGAAAACATCTCTCAATGTTTTTTTTATTTTTTATTTTAATTATTAAAAATATGAAATATATAATTTTTTTTTTAATTTTCAAATATATTTATAAATATCATATATATAATATTTAAAAAATATATAGAAAAAATTGAAGAAATAAAAAAAATATTAATTTATATAAATTATTTTCAAATATTGGTTTATTTTAAAAAAAAATTTTTTTTTATATAAAAATTGGATATAATTTTAAATTTTTTTAAAAAAAAGTTTTAATTTTTATTTTTTTAAAAATGTTTTTATTTTGATGAAAAAAAATGTTGATTTAAAAAAAGGATTTTAAGATAAATAATTAAAAAATAAAAAAGTTTAAAAGTAAATTTATTTTCAAAAATTGAAGTTTTTTTTTTATATATGAAATATATTTATAAATATTTCCAATTTAAATATTTCCAGAAATATTTTTGTTTTAAAATTTTAGAATATTTTAAATTTCAAATATTAAGATTAACAATGAAAATTTTCAAAATATAAATAGTAGATTTATAAAAAAATTTATTATTTAAAATGATAAAATAATAAAAAAATGGAAAAAAATTCAAAATCAAATCTATTTAAAATTTATAAAAAATGTTTCAATATTAAATCATATAAATATACAATTCAAAAATTCTATTATATATCTAAAAAAAAATAAATTTAAACTGAATTTATATATATTTATTTTCTATATATATTAAAAAAATATTTAGTTAAATATTATATATTTGTTTATAAAATTATATTTAGTATTTAATAATTAAAAAAATATAAATCTATATATATATATATATATATCAATATATTTATTAATTTTATTATTTATCTTATATGTTTATAAAATCTCATTTTTGTTAAATTATTTTTATTTGTTTATATCCTTTATAATATAAAAAAAAAAACTGTGAAAAAAATATTATTTATTTAATTTTCATTTAAATTAATATTAGAAAATATAAGATTAAAATAAAATAAAATTTTTAATTAAATTTCTAACATTTTCATTTAAAAATTAAGAAAAAAAAAAATAACCGTTAATGAAAAAATTTGTTAAATTAAATGAATCAAAGAAATAATCAAAATATATATTTTATTTTTTAAATATTTATCTATCAATTTTATCAATTATGAACAATAAATTTTTAAATAAAATATATTAATAAAAATTCAAAATTTCAATAGAGAAAAAAAATTCAATGACAAATCTATCTTTACCCAAAAATTTTGTTAAAAAAATTCAAAATCAAAAAAACAAAATAATCATTTATATTATCATAAATAAATTTGAAAAAAATTTAAATATAATTTTATTTAAAAATGAAACAATAATATTTTTATATTTTAATATTTATTTTAAATTTAAATTATAAAATTTTTAAATGAAACAAAAAATTTTAAAAAAAAAAATATTTTTCTAAAATTTAAGATAAATATATAAATATATATAAATATAAATATATTTAACATATATTTTATTAATTATCTATTTTTCTTTTTGTTTTAAACCAAAAACAAACACAAACACAAATCAAATATATAAATATTTAAAATTAATTTTGAAATATTTAAATAAACTATTTTTTTAAATAATATTATTAATTTAAAAACTATATATTAAAATATATATATATATATATATATTATTAAATAAATTTCATATTTATTTTAAATACATTTAACAAAATTAAATTCAAATGTGTAAAAATAATTTTAACAAATGTTTGTTGTGTTGAAATATTGTAATGTAAATTTAAATTTCAACAGAAATTTATTTAATATCTATTTTTTTATTTTATATAATATCTATTTAATATAAATTTGAAATTTTTTTTAATAATAAAAAAATTCAAAAAAAAATAAAATTCAAAAAATCAATTAAATATGCAAAATTAATTATTTTCTTAAAAACACTAAATATATAATAGAAAATTCATATTGAAAATTTATTTTTTTATCTTTTTTTTTAAAATATATAAATTTAAAAAAAAATAATATCAAGAAAGAAATAAAGGTCTAAATTGTATAAATTTGAATATATATAAAAAAAAAAATTACAATTTATATATATATAAATATTATATATATATATATATATATTTATATATATATATATATATATATATATATATATATATTTAAAAATAAAATTTTGTGTCATTGAAATTGGTGTAAATAAACAGAAAATATATTATGATTGATTAAAAATAACATCATTTTTTTTCAGTATCGATTTTAAAATAGATTGAAATATCACAAAATTTTTTTTTTAAAAATCAAAATAACAAACAAAATACACATTGAATTTATATATATATATATATATATAAATATATATATATATATATATATATATAAATAAATTATATATATTTAATATATAAAAATTTTTTATAATTATATAAATATAAATACAAAAAAAATATTTTATTTATATAATCCAAACGAAAATAGGAATGTTTAATATTTAATTTTTGGTTAGATCCTTTTGACAGGTAAAATGATAAAATATAAAATATATTTTGAATATAATTGGAATTTTTTTAGGGAAATTAAAAAGGAGATAACTGAACAACATAATTTAAAACAAATACATAAAAAAAATACAAAGTCTACCCCAATAGCAAAATAAAGGGTTCAGTTCGACATTTAATTTCAATCAAAAGATAAACGGAAATATATATTTTAAAAAAAATAATAAAATATAGCGAAAATATATATTAAATGGAAATAGTAGAATATATATAAATATATTATATAAATATAATATATATATATATATATATATATATATATATATATATATATATATTTATTTATTAAAGACATTTTTATATTTAACGTTGTTTTTTTATAGATACAAGTATTTAAGCAAATGCTCTGTTTATGATAAACAGTATTAAATAACATTTACCGGCCTGAATGTCCGAGAAATTTTCATAAAAAAATATTCGTTCTTTGACAGGATTCGAACCTGCATCCTATACGGAACCGTCATTTACGCTGACGTGCCTTACCTCTGGGCCACAAAAGAACCTTTTCGGTAGACAAGGTCGAATTTACTGCTTATAAACTTCAATCTTCCATGAATCTCGTACATTCATAACTGCTCTGGCGTATCAAATGTAAACAAATGACGTCATATATTAAGAAATGGACAAGGTCCGACAATTTATTTATTAAAGACATATTTTTTATGTTTAATATTGTTATTTATAGATACAACATATTTAATATATAAATGTATGTATATGTATATATATATATATATATATATATATATATATATATATATATATATATATATATATATATATATATATATATATATATATATGAATTATTCATATTCAAAAAAACAAATACAAAGGTTAATGATTTAATTGGCGAGAAATCCATCGTCGCGAACAATTCAAATAATATACAAAAACCCCGAACCTGTTTATGAATGAAAAGATCCTTGTTTCTATAAATTTCTGTTGCATGAGTTCTTATTATTTTTACAAGCTTTCGTCTGTTCCTACAGACATCCTCAGGTATGGAATAGATTTTGTTCTTGTTTTTACTCTCAGTAATAAGAGGACAACGAAAATATATGTATTGTTGTAATCCGAAAAATGCTATTAGAAATGAGTTATTGTTTTTGGAGCGTGCAGTCGCAACGCTGAGTTTGAATTTAAATTTTACAGTTGTGCGTTATGGTGATAAGCGAATTCTTTTTTTTACTGGTAAATTTTCTGTCAAAGTGGCATGAACTTTATTGTTCAATAATTACAGTAATGTCGCACTTATTATCCAAAAGTTGCATTTGGATCAGTTATTTTAATTTCAATAATTATATATATATATATATATATATATATATATATATATATATATATATATATATATACAACCCTATATCCTAGTTCAAATTAATTTGTTTTTTAAGCAAAACGAATAATTCCGTAATTATTTGCTTTTTTTTCGTATTTTTCCTATGAAACATGACACAATGCACATGATAGTATTTTGCATCTCCATTCCACGAAGTCGTTCCTTTCAAATTGACAGCAAATTCTCGATTACGTATAAATCAGGAGAGTTTCTCGGCCAATCTATAGTACATTGATTTTCTCACTTGCCAGACTGTTCGAACAGCGTTAGAATTTTTATACGCTTCCTCGGAGTAACGTCTATTGAAGACAATGGCTGTAGAACAACTAATCAACAGTCGAAACAATAGTGTCTGGGCGTGATCTGATGCAATCACGGATGACGTTTTTTTATGTTAAACAAACAAATTTCCAAATACACCACGAAAATAGATTCATATTATTGCACATTTTAAAAATGACCTAATCTGAGGAAAAAAATAGAAATCGATTTCATTATTATGTCACTCCAGTTGGTCTAAAACTGACTGTATGTTGAAAGAAAGTTCAATTAATCAACAAACATGGATGTCACAGAACATACAATCTATCCGTTATTTGGGATATTTATAAATTGCCATGAGGAGCTGCAAGGTGTGATTACAACATGGTGAATATTGTAGCTGACATTTATTGTATGTCTATAAAAAATATTTTCATCAGTAATGTGTGTCAAAAACACAATGTAAATGGAGGAAATTTTACGAAATATCTATCTATCTATCTATCTATCTAAATATATATCTATCTATATAATATATATCTATCTATCATAAAATCGGGTCTAGCCACAATTGATGAACTGTGATACAGCGAAACAGTCTTGTATGCGGATGACTATGCTCTCGTTCGCCGATTGAGCACTATAGAGACAGGGAATTTTCAACAGTGGCTGCTCCTGCTATTAACGAATCGCTCTTTGAATTAAGCGTTCTTGGCTACTGATTTGGCGTTTTTATATAATACGTTAAAAGATTCCTTTTCTCTGCTGTGCGCCGATAGCTTAGTAGTAGAGTCCCTGACTGGTGCCAAATCAGTCGAATTTCGATCCCGGCTTGAAGCAATCGGATGTCTTGTCACACTGATGAGCTATGACACTTAGAGCTAAATAGTTTCTTATTGTTTAGTGTTATAAAATCCTCGGAGAATTCCAGTATCTTTAATCATTTCTAAGATACAACGGTCCAGAGCTTAATCTAACAATTGGACAAATCTTTATGACAAAAAATGATTTGAAACATATTTATTTGTAACAAATATTATATATATATATATATATATATATATATATATATATATATATATATATATTTAAATTTTCGACGTCATTCGTTTACATTTGATACGCCATGAGCAGACATGAATGTACGTGAAAGATTCTTGAAGATTGGAGTTTAAAGAGAAGTAATTCAACCTTGCTAACCGAACGCTCCTTCGTGGCCAAATCGGTAAAGGCACGTTTTAAATGACGGTTCCGAATAGGATGAAGGTTCGAAATTGATCGGAGGACGAATATTTTAAATGAAAATTTCTCGGACATTCAGGCCGGTAAATGTTGTTTAATACTGTTTATTATAAACAGAGCATTTACTTAAATATTTGTATCTATAAAAAGAATGTTAAACATAAAATGTCTTAAAATATATATGTATATATATATAGTGTGTGTAAATTACTAAGCATAGCTTAGATGTGACACAAGGCCAAAGGTATGGATCACACAGGGAGTATTGAATTCTCATCTCCGTTTTAATCGACCATCGAGACACGGTCGCTAACTTCTAGCATCCAATTGGCCAGTAGACACACACACACATTTTTAAAATTAATTTCACCCCAGGCAAGGCAACAAAGCCACTAAGAAACAAGATGTGGAAGAAGTAGGAACAGGAATATTAATAATTAACGTGAAGACAAAATAGTAATCAGGAGGATTACATACACATATAAATGGCTCTCTCTCTCTCTCTCTGTGTGTATATATATATATATATATATATATATGTGTGTGTGTGTGTGTGTGTGTGTGTGTGTGTGTGTGTGTGTGTGTATGTGTGTGTGTGTGTATATGTACAAATGAGTTTACTAATTCCTCATAGTAAGACAGTATATATATGGAAGGGAAATATACGCACGCATATATATACGCATGCTGACAGGAACACACCAAAATGGAAACAGATCCAAGAACACATAGGGGACAGTAAAACATTAAAAATAAATAAAATGCCGATAATAAAAATCATTTATGACCCTTGGACCAACCTTGATTAATCAAGAGAATATTTTTAAACAAAACAAAACAAAGAATAAAAAAAGAGGAAAAATTAATTATTTTTAATAATATGTGGAAATCTCCGCTTTTACCTGAAGACGGTCGCGAGACCAGAAACACGTGTCGTAAAATTATGTAAAACAAAGCATAATATTTTTTCTAAATAAATCCACATTACAACCAAAAACGTTAATGACACTCTCTTCTCTTCTTTTTTAATATACATACTTTTCTCTCGTTGGAACCACGACAACCTCTTTCTTTTTTATATATATATATATATATATATATATATATATGTGAATTAATTATATAATACACGTTCCTTGACATATCTATCTATCTATCTATCTATCTATCTATCTATCTATCTATATCCACCCAACACACGTATATATTTTTTAAACGTTATTATAGTGGGCGTTCGTACTTGAAATTGACGTCAATTTAATCTTTAATTTAAACAGTGTTTATTACGTAAAAATAAATTTACTGTAATTTAATAACCGTAGATTAGATCTGGCGCAAGACTACAAGCCTGGAGCACCTAGTGCAGACCGAACTAACTTCTTCGTTTTAATCTTCACGACATGTGAATCGACTGGAATTCGAGCTCGGCTCTCCGACTATACAGACATTCACTTACGTGCTAATACCCTTGGAAAAGGTATTACTCCTCTTCTTCTCCCACCACCCTATGGTTAAATAGCAGGACAGATTGGGTTCAATATAGCCTTGATGGCAACTGGTCTCGGAGAAGGACAGGTTCCTGACCGAAAAAAACCTGCGGAGGGTCGTTTGGGGACCCTGTGGCACGTAGTGCACCAGGTCTCTGTATTCGGCCCTTCAAAAAGTGTGGATGGCCCTGCACGAAACCTTCACCACTATAATAAAATCGCTTGTGCTGTTGTCGGGCTGTCGGTTTCCTAGGAACTCATCTGCTTGACCCTTGTACGTCGAACTCGACGGAAGAGTCGACTATGTGAATAAATTATTAACTTTCTTTCGTTCTTATTAAAGTTTCATCTCAATTACCCTTCCTCCCCTTATTTCTTTCTTTCTTTCTTTCTTTCTTATTCAAGTTTCATTCCAATTACTCTTTCTTTCTTTCTTTCTTTCTTTCTTTGTCATTCATGTTTTATCTCAATTACTCTTTTCTTTCATTCTATCTTTCTTTTTTTATCCATTCTTCAGCTCGATTACACCTTTCTTTCTTTCTTTTTTAATTTCTTTCTTTCTTTCTTTCTTTCTTATTAAAGTTTCATCTAAATTACCCTTCCTTCCTTCCTTCCTTCCTTCCTTCCTTCCTTCCTTCATTCCTTCCTTCCTTCCTCAAGCTTTTTATCCAAAACATTTCTTTCATTCTTTCTTCCAAATTTTCTTTTTTCTTTCTTTCTTTCTTTCTTTCTTTCTTTCTTTCTCATTACCTCCCTCTTATCATCCCTCTTGATTGTTTCTTCCATTACTTCCCTTTTCCTTGTCTGTACCTCGTTTTTTTGACTTCAATCCTCCTCAAATCCCTGCTATCAACTTATTTACCCTCTCCACATTCACATCTTGCAAACGATCTTCACTCTGCCATTCCTTTCTCTAGCCCGTCTTCCTACCTCTTAGTCCAATTCTCTGCCATCATATTTTATGTTCCAACCTCTTATTTTTTTCTTCTCTTTTCTCTTATCGCTACTGCAGTCATTGTTTTTTTTTTTTTTATTTGAATCGCCTATTCTTTTTTCTCTGCAGGACAACTATTTCTTTTTTATTTATTTATTGTCCTTTAACTTTCTTTTTACACAGACAACTAAAATTTTGGCTCATTTTCTTTTATCGTCTGTTTTCTTGACTTTTGTTCCAGTCAATCTACGACATCTTCAAACGTCAGAAAAAAAAAAAAAAAAAGAAAAAGAAAAAGAAAAATGAACAGAAGACAAAATATATTTGTATGTCACTTCCTCACCATCACCACCATTTTGTTTTAACTGCGCAGGAAGTGGCTAATTAGCCAAAGGAATATATCTCTGCAGTTGAAGACAAAACTTAAAGAAAACCATTTCTTCAGATAGAGTGATAAAAAAAAACTGATTTGAAGAAGAAAGGAGACATATTTGTGTGTCTTCATTTTTTTCCTGAAGGCCTTCGTTGACGTCATGGAGAATCTCTTTTATTGAAACAGTGTCGTTAGGAAATTAGTTTCAACAGAGTTCAATACAAAGAATATGAAATGTAGGATTTTTGTTTTACAAGGAGTATATATATATATATATATATATATATATATATATATATATATATATATATATATATATGTGTGTGTGTGTGTGTGTGTGTGTGTGTGTAGACAACAATGTGTTATGACCAAGTAAATAAAAAAACAGGTTTGCAGTTATACCGTATATTAAACAGTAAGTACACCAGAAGAGTATGACACGACTAGTGAGAGTGTATCAAATGAACTAGCGCTCAATCAATTCACTGTTAATATTTAACAGCTGCCACCCCCACGAGGGATGTATGTATGTGGCACAAGGCCAAGTTTATCGTGGGTTTTACGGGCCCGTAAGCTTAGCCAAAAATATTCCCTTAGAACCCGCATAAACGGGTTCAGGGCCTGTCTACCTCCTCGGACGAAACTTTGCCCTTCGGCAAAGCCTCGTCCGGGTTCCTCGCTGCTCGAGGCAGAGAGTTCGTCATTGAACAATCTGGTCGACTGTTATATTTAACAGCCCCCCCCAAAAATGTATGTAAACAAAGGCCGAGTTTAACGTGGGTTACAAATGAGTCCGTAGGCTCACCCAAAAATATTATTTTTGAATAATGTCTAAACGGGTTCAAGGGCCTAAATACGTCCCCGGACGAAAGTTTGCCCTTCGGCAAAGCTTCGTTCGAGTTCCTCTCTGCCGAGGCCAAGAGTTGAACAGTTGAACAATCTGTGCGACTGTTATATTTAACAGTCTCCCCCACAAATAAAATATGTGTGGCCCAAATTGAGTTTATCTTGGGTTACTCCGAGCCCGTAGGCTCGGCCAAACATATTTCCTTTGAACCCGCCTAGACGGGTTCAGGGACTGTCTACCTCCCCGGACGAAACTTTGCCCTGCAGCAAACTTAGTCCGAGTTCCTCTCTACGCGAGACAGAAAGTTCAACAGAAATGAACAGTCTGGTCGACTGTTCCCTGATCCTTCTCTCCTACTAACCTTATATTAGGCGGAAGAGTCTAACATACTCTTAGAGGAGAGAACACCACAACACTATGGAAGATAGGGTTGCAGCACCCCCCCATGCATGAAGTTGTTATTGCGTGTTATGGAGTCAGTATATTTTGTATTGACTGGAATTGATAGCTCCACATCCATTTGAATTCCGATGTGCTTTCTACTACGTTGGTTACTAACCCAAACTAAAGAAGACGTTCTCTCCAGTTTTTAATAATCCTAGCTATTTGTGGGAGAACAGATGGATATTGCTTAACTTTTGCTACGCAAGAGTGATCAATATCGGATCTAGTATGTTTAGAGATGCAAACAGTGTGGACATAAGAATCAACACTGAATAATGATTGGCACTGTCATGCCTAACACGATATTCAGATATGAATATCACTTCGGCGAGGAAACTGATAGTCACTCTACCACGCTAATCTATCTATCTATCTATCTATCTATCTCTTTTCATATCTATCTCAGTCCATATCTATCTATCTATCTATCTATCTATCTATCTATCTATCTATCTAAGTCTTTTCATATCTATCTCAGTCCATATCTATCTATCTATCTATCTATCTATCTATCTCAGTATATCGATCTATTCATCTATCTATCTATCTATCTATCTATCTATCTATCTATCTATATATATATATATATATATATATATATATTAAGTCTTTTCATATCTATCTATCTGAATAATAATAATAATAATAAAGAAACTCCTTAAACAATTACAGAAAATTGTACTCACAAGTACAGCCCACACCTCACGGAGGTCTTTATCTATGTAAAATATGTGCGATATCTTTTTTCAAAATTGCTCTGGGTAAAATATCATGATGTCATTTCTGACCTTAGGTCTCTGGTCGGGACCCAGAAAATAATAATGATAATGTTTTTTTGCTTGCGCACATGACCAATGCTTGCTAGCTAGAAATTACCAAGAACACATACTGAATAACTGTGTTAGCCCCAAATGCAGATTTTGTGATAAATATCCAGAAACAATTGACCATCTTGCATCAGGTTGCACGGTGTTAGGACCCACTGAATAGGAAAGAAAATGCAAGAATCTGTTATGAACATCACCCAGATCCAGTTACAGAGACATGATCTGTAACAATTTTATGGGATTTTACAATACAAAACAAGGCAGAATAATCCAAGCTTATTGCTCAGACATCGTGATCAAAGATCACAAAAACAGAAGGCGCTTTCTTATTAACATGGCAGTCCCTGAGGATTATTATGTATCTTTGAAGATCTTCAAAAAAACTATCAAAATACAAGGATGTTAACGTGGAAGTCTAGAAAGATGAGACACATGAGGACATCAATAATTCCAGTTGTAGTTGGAGCACTCGGATTGATTGAAAAGGTTAAAAATAGACCCACTGAATGGATCCCTGGTAGCCCATACCTTAAAGAAAATACAAACAGATTGTACTCACAAGTACAGCTCACACATTACGAAGAGCTTTGCCTATATGAAAAAATGTCTGTGATCTTAATTTATATTTTTACAAAAAATTATCAGTGGAAAATGTCAGGAAGCCATTTCTGATCTTAGGTCTCAAGCTGGGACCCAGAAGAAAATGTGTATACAACAAAAATCGAAGGAAATAGTAGTAGCAGTAGTAGTAGTAGTAGTAGTAGTAGTAAATCAGGATGCTTATTGACATAGCAGTACCATCTGAGAGAAGCACCTCCATGAATATTATCGAGATATTGTCCAAATAGAACGACCTGGAGATCGAGATTAACAGGATTTGAGGAATAAAGACTGAGACTGTACCAATAGTAATCGGAGCTCTGGGTCTTGTGAGAAAAGGAATGGACAATTTTAAGTGTCCCAGGTAACATCAATATACAAGTTGTCCAGAAGATCGCCCTACTAGGAACATCCCATAGACTAAGAAAAGTGCTATCAATTAAATGACAATTCCCCTATAGGACCTAATGACGATAGTTTGGACCCGGATCTACAGGATACAAAGCAGGAAGCATAGCATACCCTTAATAATAATACACTAGGCTTGGCTCTTACAGCTTTTGATTTAAACTGATTAAAAGTATTAACATGTAGATGTTATTTCAAGAAAGGCGAGATATATCTAGTTCTCTGCCATAGACTTGCTTATCAATTGCCCGGCTTTATCCTGCATATCGGTTTATGAGACGGAGTATAGAGGTTCATCTTAGCCGAGTGTCGATTGTATATATATATATAAAAATTTCATGGGACTTTACAATATACCGAGACAGAATAATCCAAGCTAATTGCCCAGACATCGTGATCAAAGATCACAAAAACAGAAGGCGCTTTCTAATTGACATGGCAGCCCCTGCAGATTGTTATGTGTTTTTGTCGATCTTCAAAAAAACTATCAAGCTACAAGGATCTTGAAATCGCAAATGTGGCGCGTGAGGACATTAACAATTCCCGTTTGATGTTGGATCTCTCGGATTGTTTGGAAAAGATTCCAGTAGACTCATTAAAGGAATCCCTGGTAGCCCATGCCTTGAAGAGATTAAAAAAAATTGTACTCCCAAATACAGCGCACACTTTACTAACAGCTTTGTCTCTGTAATTTTCTTTTCAAAACTGCTCAGTGGAAAAATGTTATTTTCTTAGGTCTCTGGCTGGCACCCGGAAAGAAATGTGTATACACCAGAAACCAAAGGAAATAGGAATTAAAACAATATTAATAACAATAATATAGACACATAACGTTGAAAGACTAGTTCCCATACCTTCAGTGATGTTAAGCAGCGTCGAGCCTGGTCAGTGCCTAGATGGGGGACCTCTTGGTAATATCAGGTGTTGTAAACTTGGATGGTGCAATGGATAATGGATTTGTTAATCGGAGAGCCGTTCCAATTCCCATTGGGTTCGTTATATTCAATTACACGCAATAACCTTGGGAAAGATATGAATCCAACTATTCTCCCCCTAGCGATGGGTTAATTAGTAAGACTTGATTTTTTTATGTCAACGTACACGCGTTGGCACTTTTGTGATGCTAACAAATACTCATTGCCGCTTTCGTAATGCTCGTTGTAGTAGAGACTTTGTAATCGCAGATACAACTATAGTAATGCTGTTGAACAATGCTGGTGTCAGACGCCTTAGAATAACACTCTCACTAATAGTACTTGCTCGATAATACTCACTCGACAAGTATAGTGATCTGAATAGAGAAATAGTATAGTGAATAGAGTAGAGGATAGTGGTCCGTATAGTAATAGATAGAGTAGAAATGAATATCCGTATAGTAATATAGGATAGAATAGAAATGGAGATCTGTATAGTAATAGAGGATAGAGTAGAAATGGAGATCCATATAGTAATAGAGGATAGAGTAGAAATGGAGATCCATATAGTAATAGAGGATAGAGTAGAAATGAAGATCTGTATAGTAATAGAGGATAGAGTAGAAATGGAGATCCATATAGTAATAGAGGATAGAGTAGAAATGGAGATCCATATAGTAATAGTGAATTGAATAGAAATAGCGATCGTTTAGGCGGTACGCTACGTTCCATTTATGCGTTTTCCTGACAGTCACCTGAGCTACTTAATCTACTTAATTCTATAATGGGATCGTCTGTATTTGCTCGCTGGCGATCTATGTTCAAACTCAAGTGTCGGCAGTAAATTCCCCTCTCTCAAACCCGTTATGGGTTAAATAGTGGGACTTGTGTCAGTAAATGATTATTAGTTGCAAAAAGATTCTTACAATCCAAAATTATGGGTTAAATAGCCGGCAAAATATTGATAAACCGTAAAAAGAAAAAAAGCAAATCGTAATTTAAACTGTTTTTATCAACTAGGCCAATAAGCTTTGTCAGCGCTGGAATACGCGCAGCTATTATATTTCTTTTCGATGCATATACAAACAAGGGCAAAAGGTGTTTAAAATTAGCCATGTCCAAGAAAAGAGAGAGATTTGATCGGTAGGAAGAAGGCTTTGCTTACATAGTTTCCATATGCGCACGTTCCACTGATTTTTAGCGCGGAAATTCAAAAACTGCGATGATAGATAACATCCATGTTTTTTTTTTCTTTTGCCACGCATGCGCATTTTGTTCCCTTCAACACTTAGCAATTGAATTTTCTCTGGCAGCCAAAGCCAGATTTAAACAATTTACATTTGTTAAAAGAAAATAAGAAAAAGAGACACACAAAAAAAAAAACCCCGAAATACTGTTTTTGATAATCGATCAAAACACATGGTCCTCATCAGTCGTAACCTCTGAGTCAAAGTTAAAGTGTGGGCGTTGAAAGAAGAAATAAAAATGTTTATAAAACCCTTCAAGCATCCCAGTTGATAATAGAGACTAATAACATTTATCTGCCCCGGAATATTTAATCAGTTTTATCAAATATCACTTCAGGCTGTGGGGGATCATAGCTCTCTACAACTTCCTCTAATTTTCTTAATCTAATCAACTTTGCGCGCTCTAACATCTTTGTCATGTTTTGCTTTCCATAGAAAGTCATGCCATGGCAAAAAGTGAGGGATCGGTTTAAAAATGAAAAAACATTATAAACTGATCCCCGACTTAATATCATCCGACAACCGCATAAAGAAGTTATCTGCTATGTACCATGGACCTTTAGGATGTAGGTGATCATGGTCCTCCACAGCATCCTTTCTTTTGTTGCTCTAACTTTGATGCTTTAAATTTTCTCTTTGTCCCTCTTTTGCTATCCATAGAAATGTATACTATGGCAAAAAGGTGGGGATCAGATTAGCAGTAAGAATCATTATAAACTGATCCCCGACTTCATTTCATCCTACAACCGCATGAAAAGGTTATATGTACCATGGCACTTTAGGATGTAGGTGATCATGATCCTCCACAACGTCCTTTCTTTTGTAGCTCTAACTTTGATGTTTTAAAATTTATCTTTGTCTCTGTTTTGTTATCCATAGGAAGATATACTATGGCAGAAAATGGGGGATCAGATTAGTAGTAAAAATCATTAAGAACTGATCCCCGACTTAATATCATCCTATAACCGAATGAAGAAGTTATCTGATGTACCATGTCCTTTTGGGACGTAGTCGATCATGGTCCTCCTCAACATCTTTTCTTTTGTTGCTCTAACTTTGATGCTTTAAAATTTCTCTTTGTACCAGTTTTGTTATCCATAGAAAGGTATGCTATGGCAAAAAGTAGGGGATTAGATTAGCAGTAAGAACCAATATAAACTGATCCCCGACTTCAACTACAACCGCTATGAAGAATTTTTCTTTTATGAGCCATGTCCCTTTATGACGTAGGCGATCATGGTTCTCCACCACATTCTTTATTTCGCGAACACCCTCTGTCGTTGATGTATTTCTAACGAGTTCCCACCTGCAAGATTATGCACTGCTTTTATGAAAACCTGTCACCGTATCACGAGGATTTGTCTGAGATGCATGTGCACGGTATACCTCTTAGAGACTGAGTGTTATGATGAGTATGTTGGGCATTACATACGCAGCGTCACTTTATTTTGGCATACAGCTCTCTAGCATAATCATATTATTATTATTATTATTATTATTATTATTATTGTGGAGTCATAGATAGTTTTTCGATGCATATATGAAATAAGCTATGGAATAGAAGTCATTAAAAAACGAAAATACTTTTGATACACCCTAATATATAATAATAATATTAATAATCTATTAGAGTCATATATACTCGTTAGAAGTGTATATGAAATAAGCTTTGGAGTAAAGGTCATAAAAAAACGAAAATATTTTTGATACCTCCTAATATATAATAATAATAATAATAATAATAATAATAATAATAATATTAATAATGTATTAGAGTCATACACAGTCTTTAGAAGTGTATATGAAATAAGCTTTGGAGTAAAGGTCATAAAAAAACGAAAATACTTTTGATACATCCTAATATATAATAATAATATTAATAATGTATTAGAGTCATACACAGTCTTTAGAAGTGTATATGAAATAAGCTTTGGAGTAAAGGTCATTAAAAAACGAACATACTTTTGATACCTCCTAATATATAATAATAATAATATTAATAATGTATTAGAGTCATACACAGTCTTTAGAAGTGTATATGAAATAAGCTTTCGAGTAAAGGTCATTAAAAAACGAACATACTTTTGATACCTCCTAATATATAATAATATTAATATTAATAATGTATTAGAGTCATACACAGTCTTTAGAAGTGTATATGAAATAAGCTTTGCAATAAAGGTTTGTAAAAAACGAAAATACTTTTGATACAAAGTAACAATATTACGATAGCATAAAACTAATAATAAAATAAGATTGGGAAAGATATGAATCTATTTCTTCTCCCTTTGCAGTGAGATAATCCATATTTGTTGTAATTCTGCCGTGTTTATTATTATTATTATTATTATTATTACTACTACTACTACTACTACATGTACAGTGGAGTAATGGACTGCGGCTCGTATTGAGGAATCGGAGAGCCGAGTTCGAATTCCAGTCGAATCCATTACATTCACTTACGTGCTAATATCATTAGGAAAGGTATGAATCCTCTTCTTCTCCCTCCAAACTGGGTTCTATAGCCTTCGATGACAAAACTATACCTCGTCAGTCATGTATCAAAAGATACATGATCGCCAAAGAGTGTATCAAGCATGGCACATAAGTGAATAGTCTCTGCATACCACGTCCAATTTTCATTGTACAGCTTCAGGTAGATGGGATTTGACTTTAGAGTTGTCCTTATCCTAGACTGCCAGCTGATTGAGACATGAGTTGAGGAGAAGTGAGATGGATTCGTACCTTTCCCAACCACATTTGCGCTAAAGTGAGTATTTTTTTTTTCTGAGTGAGTTCACATCTCGATCACCGACTCCAGTGTAATATCCACAACTACTTGAGTCACCAGACAATCCCTAAATTAATTCTTTATTGTCAAAGGAGACAATACGCTATATTAAACAAATGATTCAACACACAATGTTTTATTATTATTATTATTATTATTATTAAAGCGGGAGCCGAAGTACAACCATTAACATTTTTCCGTTTCGGTACATTTACCGACACTACTTCCGGTCAGTTCATTTTTCAGCAGCATTCTGGTCTTCAGCCGGAATTGTGCGTCATCAGAGCTTTTTGTTGTGATGGAATGTGACACTATTGAAAACCGGAACTTTGCTGCTCAGACGACGGAAATTAGTCCTCAGTTCGACGGGCAAATTCCATCGGAAATTTATTCGTCACGAGGAGTGATGAATAAATTAATCAAAATTTTGTGTGGCCATTTTGTTGTGTCATTACTTTCGACTTTTGTTCTCGCTTTCTAAATCGCGTCAGTTAGATTGTCTGCTTTCATTCAATTTTTTTTTTTTTTTTTTTTTACTGGCAATTATTTTAATATTATTAATTCGAATATTTTCAGTTAGCACATTGATCGGGCATTCATAAAAATATAATGAACATAATAACATTTGTCACCCAGTTACCCAATAACTGACAGTCATTTTTATCGATTTTCAATGAATTTCGATAGCAAAATCATTAGCATTGCGTTTACATCTTACTTATTGTAAAACACAGATTGTGTGTGTGTGTGTGTGTCTGTACGTTTATATATTGGATCAGATTCCCTACATTTTTCAACCGATTTCAAAAAAAACTTCACAGGACTGCGTAAAATTACCTTGCGGTGATTCTGACAGCGCCCAAAATTGGAAAAACACAATTGTTTTTGCATGAAATCAATTTGAAAACACGATAAAACATGATTCTGTCGCCAGAATGAATGGGGGACAACTCATATCGAGTTATACTTATTATAAAACCCAGGTTGTGTGTGTGTGTGTGTGTGTGTTCGTTTATATATGGAATATGCGTGTCCGTAAACCTTAAACAATAATCTTTGTCAATTTTATTTTTCAGTCTTTATGATGGCTGATACTTGATCTATCTCTTACTGTTACATCCCCGGGCAACGCCGGGCTCTACTGCTAGTTATTCATAGAATAGACCGATTACGTTAGTGATGTTTGCATTAATTCCTGACCCCTGACAATCCATTTCGCCTAATTTTCTCGACATTCGCATTCTAAAATATTTAGCAATGCATTTACATAATCCATATGAAAAACCTTCTTCTATCCGTAACGATTACACTAATTCTTCACGACTGACAACATGTGCCTTCTTATTTTTAATGCGTTCCTATAGTAAAATCATTTACCAAAGCATTTACATTGTGCTTTTAATAGCTCTGTTATGTCAGTAACACTTGCATTAATTCCTGACCGCTGACAATACCTCTCTAATTATCAATGTATTTCTATAGAAAAATCACTAGTGATTCATTTACATTACACATCGCGCTTGCTATCTCGAATGATATCTTCTTATAATTTCTCGAATCCGCTCCTTTCCAAAGCATTTTACTCAAACTGTTGTGGTACGATCCACCTAATTTACATAGTGGAGTACCGACCATATAAATATGGTTGGTACCGGGAAGACGGGGGAGGAAGAAGAGATCCAATCCAGAGACTCTGCCCGACTGCGACTAAGTCAACCCATTCTACAGGAACGGTCTTCCCAAGAATATACCAAACTATCTGTAAATATTGTGTACACGTTCTTGTGTCAATACATTTTGTTTAAGTACATTTTGTGTTGTATTATTATTATTCCATGTTTTATTCAAGTTTCAACACAAACAATCAACATACTTTCGTTATATTGATGATGTTCTACTTATATATCAGCGTGGTAATGATTTACCTAACCTAGCAGATCAACGAAACCAAGTCGAACACACAATAGAATTTACATACGAAATGGAAGAACGTAATTCCTTACCCCTTCCAAGCTAGATCGTATTAACAACAGTTTAAATCTCGGTGTCCACTGGAAATCAACAGAACTAATAAATTTCTATTCCCATAATAACAAAAATAAAATCCGGCACAATCATCGGATTCTACCTAAGAGCACAAAGAATATGCAGCCCGCATTATTTACACGAAGACGAGAAATACATTGAAAACAATTTTAAACTTCTCCAGTAATCTAATTATTTTATATTCAATGCAAAACAAAAGTTACATAAAACATTCCCCGCCCACAAAAAACGGCCCCTCCTGAGAAACCTAATGAATAAAAATAAAAAATAAAAAATTATCCTGCCTACTAATTCTATCATATCTACAATCGAAAAGAATCTATCTAAACTCAACATTAAAGTCGTTACAACTACACCCAAAATAATAAAAGATTTAGTCAATGCTAAATAAAAAAACTCTAAATAAAAGATTCTATGAACACCAAAGGGACATTTTACAAAATAATACATCAAATGCATTGGTTGCTCACCGTAACTGAGTGACAACAAGTTTAACATAAAAAATGCTACTCTGATCAAAGGAGAAAAATAATTAACTACGACGTAAATGTCTAGAGAGTGCCTTAATCGCAATGTCATTTACAGTAAATTCGCGCCTTGGCTCTAACAACATTTCATCATTCCTGTCAGATATTCTAACATCACTAACATTACTTAAGTGATAGCAAGTAAAAGAAAACTCTAAATGAATTCCTCTGAAGAAAAAAAATTCTAAAATTCCCAGGACCACTCTGTCGTGCGCATGTGTAATCCGACCAACATAACAAATTTAGTGCAATGAAGTCCTGAAGGACAAAAAGCGTCACAAGTATACTTTTCCATTTTGTCATATAATTTCACCCACTGTTCTTGATATATAAAAATATATATCGTTATCTCATATATATATATATATATATATATATATATGCGTGTGTGTTTGTATGGGAATTTAATAGGCCGATTAATGAAATTTGAGGAATAAAAAGCCAACAAAAAAGATAACATTGGCAATAAAATTGATGATATTTATTAAATATTCGCCTTTTGACTAAATTGAAAACGAAGAGAAAGATTTTGACGTCGGAATTTTCGGACACGTAGGTTGTGTGCTTTTTCAACGAGACACGGAATAAAAAAAGTAGTGGGAATCACCCATCCAATAAATTCCATTCAAATTATATATATATATATATATATATATATATATATATATATATATATACCTGTGTGTGTGTGTGTATATGTGTCTGTGTTTCATTAAAGACGACAGATAAGGTACTGTGATTGAGCTTTTTATTTAATTTTTCTTGTGTTCGAACAAATGTTTCTTTTCTGGACACGGAGTGTGTAGAGACTGTCCTAATGTTCTGTAACTACGAGCGCTTTTGGCTGTACTTTTAGACATTATCAAGGATGGTTTTATTTTTACTTTTTAACTAGATGTATGGGTTGTGTGTATTTTTCAAGAGTAATAGGAACGTTTCATTTTCCGAACACAGTCAGCACATTGTAGCCGTGTTCGTAGTTAATATTATTGAGCGTTGGCTTTTTTCTTTTTTATTATTAAGGCTTCGATTATTTTTAATCTTTTTTTTTTACATCTGGATGTGGTTATTTTGCTTGTATTTTCTACTAGTATGTTTCGGATAGAGTCTGGTAGGTTTGTGTGTTCAAATGGGTTCTGATGTGGTCGGATAGATGTAACATAAGGCGTCTGGATAGGCATGTAGTAGTGTGACCGATGTGATTATTTATGAGTTCGGTTTGATAGGGAAAACAGTTTCTTAAAGGACATTTGAACTCGTAAATAATGTCCGTTCTTTGTCGCTTTGATTTTGCGGGTGTGTTGTTATTTTTGAGGATTCAGCGACTTTTCTTTCAAACATATTTTCTTGAATATGACAGACAAGGAAAATTTGATGAATTTTTTATTTATTTTTTTAAACATTCTTATGTTTTTTTAATATTTATTTTTTAATGGGAACATATTGAAGGCAAAATTATCCGTATTGTTCATTGAAAAAGCGCTTTCAGCCATTTTTAAAAAAAAATTTTTTTATTGTCATTGATTTCTTTTCATGTTTGACTGTTTAAAATGTACTTTTTGTGTTGTTTGAATAATAGCAGCGGAAGTGGTGTGTTGAAGGTTATTTTTTTAATTTTTTTTTTTTTAAATAGAAAGACGCCTACATGAATTCCAACCACGCTTTTTTGTGAAAGCTCGGAATAAAACGCTAACAAAAAATGAAAGAATGTAGGAAAAATAAATGAAAATAAAATTCAGCAAATATTTAACACACATTTACACATACACACACACACACACACATATATATATATATATATATATATATATATATATATATGTGTGTGTGTGTGTGAATGTGCATGTTTCATTAAAAACGACAGACAAAAAATTATGATTTTTATTTAATTTTCTTGTGTTCGAACAAGTGTTTTTTTTTTATTATACGAACACGGCTACAATGTAATGTGTTCAAAAATTAAAACATAGTTTTTTAACACTAAAAAAGATACACAACAACGCACAATTAAAAAAAAAAAAAAAAAAAAAAAATATCATCCTTTTAATAATAGCTAAAAGTATAGCCGAATTACTACACACTCTGTGTCCCCAAAAAGTAAACACTTGTTCGAACACAAGAAAAATTAAACAAAAATTTTAATTGTAGTATCTTAGCTGTCGTTTTAATGAATGCATAAATGAAGGATTTATAAATAAATACAAGACACAATATATATATATATATATATATATATATATATATATATATGGCCTGACGATTGCATCTTAGCATGAAACAGACTGTCGCCTCTAAAATTGATTTTAAATGTTCATTTATATATATATATATATATATATATATATATATATATATATATATATATTGTTTATGAAAAAAATAGGTAATCCGTATGGGTAGACCCAAGGAGGATAAAATCCAGAGAGCTCAATGTAAATCCAGAGCAAATAATTTAAATAAAAACAGACCACTTTAAGGTTCCATGTAATAAATTATTTCACCACAGCCCTTAAAAAAGACTGCGGATCATTAGACTTTACTTCCAAAGGTTGAATGAAATGAAAAAAAAAAAATATATATTTTTGATTTATAAAACATATGTAAATTAACAAAATGAAGAAGTGAGGGGGAGAGAGAAGAATATGGATTTAGATGCAATTTAATCCAAAATCTATTCTTTCATATTAAAATTATTTGAGGAGGTCCAGATATTGACACATTTAAACGGTTAACTTAATCAAAGTTATATATTATTTATCGAAGGGTAATATAAAAAACCTTGATAACATGTAAAAAGAGAGAAGGAAGTCATGAGAATTTTTTAAAAAATTTTTTTTTTTTAAAAAGAACAAAAATTGAATCATTTTGTTATTTTGTTTTTTGAAAATTTTATTTTGGGGGTTCATAAAGATTATAATGTTTGATATAAATTTGAAAAAAAAACTTTTTAAAAAGAATTTACTTTGATGTTTGTTAGTGATTTAAATTAAAAAATTTGGGGGATTTTCTATGAAATAGTCGATTAGAAAAAAATATTCATAGAAAAAAAAAATTAAAAGAATAATTTTTTTTTTAAAATATATCTTTTACTTCTAGTAATCTTTTTTTTAAAAAAATTTTTATTATTATTATTGATTATTAAGAATTAACATTCTATCTGTTTGAATTTTGAAAATGAATTTAATCGTAAATGTTTGTATAGATATTTTTTCTTTTACTTAAAGTTTATATATATATATATATATATATATATATATATATATATATAAAGAAATATAGTCTTATGTGTGTGTTATATTTATGGGATAAAGTAAATTCAAAATCAAATTAATCTGTGTTTAAATATAAAGTTATGAACAGATTTTTAAACACATTTAGAGCGACAGTCTAGAGAAAATGCTATATGCAAAATCGTCAGGCCACATATATTTATTTTTTTCGGCTATTTAAATATATATATGGTGTTTGATTCATTTTATTATACCCACAATGCATTTTTATAAATGGCATGACGATTGCAAAGGCATTCTTTGAACAAAGACTATAAAAAGTAACTTATTCTTTTATGTTAATATATATATATATATATATATATATATATATATATATACATATATATATTATGAAATGGATTAAGTCCAACAATTATGAAACTATATTTTCTGTTTAAATTTTTTAAAAATATTTAAGTAAATCCTTTTATAATAAAAATTTTTTACCAACATTAGAAAACTTAAGGGCCGAGAAAATCTTAGAAAAAATAAATAAATCCGACAGGAATTTTCAAATAACTTACACGGGACAATCATATAGCCATTACGTATATATACCATTTGGTATTTAAAAATTTTAAAACTAGACGATAATAAAAATTTTTAATTTAAATCTACATAGCACGTCAGGTTAATATGATATATATTAGTTATCAGGCGCCATTTTATTTGCCTTCGTCCATTCTCCGGATTGGAACTGGATTTGACTGTCCGAGGTTATTTGAGACACATGCCACGGAAGTATTTTATAGACAGAGGGAGCTTGTCCCCACTTCACCCCCACCTTTAGAACGTAATCTACTTATATAATCATTATAAACATTACGTGTTTTGGAAACGCAACAAAAAAATTAACCGTTTTCTAAATATACCGTAATTTCTCGAAAATGGTACGCACACATATATAATACGCACTCCAACAAATGATCAAAAAATTAAGAAATATATCTATCCCTATGTATAATACGCATCTATAAATTTTGTCAAAAAAAATAATTACGAAGACATTTTGTCGACCTGGGCATTAAGAATAAAATCGAAATTAAGCGACTAAAATAATGTTGAAAATTACCAGGCGGTTTCCCGATATAAATATAACATTTGATTTTACCGCCAAAATGTCACGAGCTGCGACGCGATTTTCGCTACCGATAAATAAATTATTACTTGATTTTAGTCGTTGGTTGAAAATGGGAAAAGAATACAAAAAAAAACGGACTATCATTATTGTTTGAACGTATAAATGTATTGGTTGATATATTGAAAGGTAATTGTCATTTTTGATAAAAATATTTGAATTTTTAGATTTATTTAAACATGTATCAATATGGTGATTTATATTTTCGTCTTTCAATGATAAAATTTATTAAGCTTATCAGACAATAAAAAGGGACTTAATTTAAAATAGATAGACAAAACTTGTCTATATTATTTAATGAAACATGCATCAATATATAATAATTTGCCTAATAATAATAATAATAATAATAATAATATAAATAATAATATTATATATTCTGACATATATATCAGTTATGAAAGTTTATGCGATAATCTTAAATGGCATTTTAAGACCCGCTAGTGAATTTAAAATTTTTATGAATATTTAATATGGATCAAGTAAAAAGATTGTAAAATGAGATTCATATAATATATTGGCAGAATATTTCATTAGATTTGCTCTCGCTTCTTGAAGATGATTCAGACAAATTGAAATGATTGAAATGCTGGCAAATAATCCACTAAACGTTGATCTCCATTTAATTTGAAAAGCTGAAACCTTTTAATTCAAGATGTTTTGTGGTTAAATAAAAAAAAGGGTAATTTTATTTAGAAGGCTTTTTTGGATTTTTTTTTTCATTAAGTCGAATAAATTGCTTTTTATATTTTGCTAATACTCTGTCTATCAGATCTTTTATTAACTTGTTCAAATTTCCGAATTCGTTGTATTATGTAATCGGTAAATTTGCCAATGTTCATATGTATTTTTATTTTATTTTTTTTCTCAATTACTTTCGAATGTTCCAATATTCAATGATTCCAAGAACTGTTTGGTTATATTTAAAAGTATCACGTTTGATGTTGACGGCATTGAAAAAATTTTATAATAAAATTTTTTTAAATATATATTTTAAAAAAAATAAAATAATTAACAAAAATTGTTTAAATTTAAAACAGAATTTTTTTTTTTATGGATATTTGTTTTTTAAAGACACATATAAAAAATTTTGATTTTGACCATTTAAATTTCAAAAAATATATATATTTATTTCAATTTATATAAATTATATATATATAAATATAAAATAAATATAAAAATAATATATATATATATATATATATATATATATATATATATATATATATATATATATATATATATATATAAATTGAAAATAAAAAAATTTAAAAATTAAAATCTTTAGACACACTGGGTTGTAGATTAATATTCTTTTTTTTTTTTTATTATTATTTCATTTAGATTCCTCGACTAGTTTCGACCAAAATGGCCATCATCATCAGGAGAAGAAATATTTCTGCTTGCTGGTAGCAGTAAACTACAGAAATGAATGTCTTGATGGAGAAAATGAACTTTTGTCTGTAGTTTTTTTTTTTTTTTTTTTTTTTTTTTTTATCTTTTTAACATGAATCTTTTAACATTCTTTGTGTTGGTCAAACAGTCTCTTTTAAGTTGTTATTTGAGATAAGAGCTGGATGGATCTATGTTTCTCTGAATTCCTGGTCAGTTTGACAGTTTTATTGGTTCCTGGAGAGGGATGTGTCTCTGTTTAGTGTTTGTGTGTGTGTTATTTGGTTCTTAGGGAGTGAGTGAGTATGATATGTGTAAGCGTGTGTATTGCTTTTGGTGTGTGTTATCATTTGGCTCATTAGGGAGTGAGTGAGTATGATATGTGTAAGTGTGTATATTATTCGTGTGGGTGTGTGTATAAGTGTGAGGCCTCCACACCTCCTCCGTAAGCATGTCTGTCTTGTGTGGGTGAGAAATGTGGGTAGGTTTTGATTTGTTGATTTATATATTAGTACTATCTATATTGTTAAATTTATGATTTAGCCCGGCTGGATATTTTGTTTTTAGACGTTGTATCCACTTATTTTCATGGGACTCTAAAATCTTTCTAATGTTATCTGCTCTGAACTTTTCTACTCTCTCAATATATATATATATATATATATATATATATATATATATATATATATATATATATTTTAAAAGAAATATTTATTTTAAGGTGTGCTATATTTATGGGAGAAAGTGGTCAATATAAGGAGAGAGAGAAGGTATGTAAATATAAATATAAAAGTTTTTATTGGTGGATTGTTTTTGTTTTTTATGAAACAGCCTGTTTTTTTAAAGACATGACTTAAAAAATATTTATATATATATATATATATATATATATATATATATATATATATAACAGAAAAAATATGTTAATTAAGGCTAAAAATTTTGGATTTTATTGAGCTCTTTTTGAGAATTAGTTTTAATATTTTATATTACTAGGATTCACTTGGATTATTATACCAATTTGATTTGTTACTTTTACTGTATATATATATATATATATATATATATATATATATATATATAAAAAAAATGTTTATGTGTGTGTGTGTTCTGTGTTTGATGAAGAAACATAGTTTTTAGGTAAAAGATTTATGGGATAAAGTGGTCATTATCATTTTTTAATTTGTATCTATATAAAAATAAATCCTTTGAACAAAGTGGATCAACACTAAAAGGCGACAGTCTTTTGAAATTCAGTTTTAGATGCAAATTCAGATTAGATCAAATATATATATATATATATATATATATATATATATATATATATATATATATATATATATATCAAAAAACGCGATACCTAATTTTTATTTTTTTAAAACTTTTAATTTTATTGCTTATCAATTGAATGTATGTTCATATTTATTAAATATATTTATATATATTTGTATATATGAGCCAATTACACTAAATCTTGATAAACAGTTCAGTTCTTATCTGGAAATTGACAGCCAGACACCAGCACATATAATTTGATTATAATGGTGAAGGCTTTATGCAGAACCAACCACAATTTTTGAAGGGTCTATTACAGAGACCTGGTGCCTGATAAATTGCCACTACGCCCCAATCGACCCTCTCCGCAGATTTTGAATTCAGATAAAAATTTTTTAGGCCATCAAAGACTATAAATAAACCCAATAAATGTCCTGCTGTTTTAATTTTTTTTGAATGGAGAAATTTTTTTCTGAGGATTTTATATTTATTTATCAATATTATAACAAAAGTAAAATGTAAATATATATATATATAGTGGATTCTTTATTGTCGTATCGACATATGAAATTTTTAATTTTTTGACAGAACGACACTAAAACATTATGATTTGATTTATTTCTGAAATTTTTTGAAGAACCAAATATTGAGATATTTTTGAAATTGAATAAGAGACCTGGTCACTGATTTGGCACAATATTATAAAAGAAACATATATTAAATAGGTTCTGAATTCAGATTGTCCTTCATGATTGAATTTATCCAAGGTTATAGAACCCAGTCTGTCATGCTATTTACTTATAGATGAGAGATGAGCTAGGATTCAGACTTTTTGAATAACTATATGGACGTAATTGAATATAATGGAGATTGAATTTTTTGGCTCAAATATATGATTCCTCAATTTGAACCGATAAAATATTTGAAACTTTAAAAAGCACGCTAGTTTTCAATGTAGTCAAGACACCAAATGGGGGAATTCAAATAAACAGTTACTGAAAAATCAAAAATATAAGCAATTGAATTGAAAATGGTAAGCCACGTCATGTCGGTGAGAAATTAACTATAAATAGATGCCTGGCCAGGATTAAATTACATTTCAAATTTAAGTGGGCGTTTGGGGAATTTCCCCAAAGAAGAAGGTGTGGTAATTTCAATTGAACAATATATATATATATATATATATATATATATATATATATATATATATATATATATATATGAAATAGAATTCCGCTGTTTTTAAGCAAAATTTTTTAAAAAAAAGTGCTCAATAAAAGTAAAGCAAAAATATTATTATTATTTTTATTATTATTATTTTAGATAAAAAAAAGAAAAATAAAAAAATCGACAGAATTAAAAATAGATTTGTTTTCTCTTGATCAAACAATTAAATGTCAGATCTTGTTAAATAGAAAATTTTGTTTTTGAAATTTAAAAAAAATTATTTAATCACCAGTCACTTACCATTTACCTCAAGAGATATAACACGAAAGATATTCTGTAGCGACTTAATATACAGTAGGTAGCAAAAGTATTTAACACATTGGTTTTTCTTACATATCTCAAAAAATAACAGATCGATTTCAACGAAACTTATAGGAAATATTTAAACGAACATTGTCGATCAAAACATAGAAGGAAAATTTAAAACCACCTTAATATATATATATATATATATATATATATATATATATATAGACTAGGGTTCGAATATCACTATGGTCGATTTGTCGAAAAGGAAGTGTCGATCCCGGCGTGCAGCACCTTGGAAAAGTGTCTGAAGACCATACCATGGGTTGACTGATTAAAAAGCCTTGTGAGTGAAAATTGGGTAGACGAAATCCTGAGTCATAGCACAAAGTCACAAGTCATCGTGACCGAATTTGATTTGGCCTTTGTTCAAATTGTTTATCAATATAGATAACACGCCCTCCCAGAAATTGTAAATGAAAAGGTCTTATCAGCATAGTTATAGTATAAAAAACAGGTGGCCTGTGTGGGTGTTGAATAAAAACAAAATGCGCCTGAGCAAGCATCTGCAAAAGGGATTGACTCGCCGTCCTAGTAGACAAAAATCCTCGAATATGAGTGCAAAAGCTATATATATATATATATATATATATATATTTGGATTACATCTATATATATATATATATATATATATATATATATATATATATATATTTGGATTACATCTATATTTTCGTTGTCCTCTTATTACCGAGAATTAAAAAACAAGAACAAATCTATTTCCATACCTGAGGAGGATGTCTGTAGGAACAGACGAAAGCTTGTAAAAATTAAAAAGACCTTATGCAACTGGAATTTATAAACAGGGAACATATCATTCATATACAGGTTCGGGGTTAGTGTATCTTATTGAAATTGTTTGCGAAGATGTATTCTCGCCATTTAAATCATTAAACTCTATATTTGTTTTTTGTGTGAATGATTCATGTAATATATATATATATATATATATATATATATATATATATATTATATATATAAGTTTGTTATTTGTTACGATAAAATACATCAAACATTCGAAATTTTTTAAATTTAAATTTTATATTTTATAATGTAGCCGATGACATTAAGATTATTTTTGCTTTTGTTCCTGTCATTTTTGTTACTAGATAATCCCACACAGTTCTGCCAGTAATTAAGAAATCTAAGGAGCAGGGTGCAAATTTACTATGGATGAACTTGCGAATAGGACACTCCCAAGATATTTTTGTCGTAGTGAAATGTTTTCTCCTTTGATCAGAGTAACATTTTTTTAGGTCAAAATTGTGGTCAACCAGCGCATTTGTAAAAATGTTTTGTAAAATGTCTCTTTGGTGTTCGTATCATATTTTATTTAGATTCCTTGAGGTTTCTCCTATGTATTTTTTGTGGCAATTCTTTCAGGCAATCAAGTAAATTCCTCCTTCAAGGTTTAGCTTATTTTGTTTAGTATTTACTAAGTTTTTTTTTATTGTTTTAGATATAGTAGTTACAAATTTTATGTTGAGCTTAGAGAGATTCTTTTCAATAATAGATATGATAGAATTAGTTGGTAGATCAATATAATTTTTTGATTGATTGATTGGGTTTGGCAGAAGGGGCCGTTTTTCTATTTTGGTATAAAATACATATCTTTATCTCCTATCTATCTATCTATCTATCTATCTATCTATCTATCTATATACACTGCGTGCCAAATTATTATCGAGATGGGTTTTTTTTCTAATAAAAAAAAACCGTCCAATCAATTCAAACAAAATTATCAATATACAATATTGGCAACACAGATCTGCACAATCACTGAAATTTTCGTACTGATCTGCGCAATATAAACAAACTGGCGCCGTATTTGTTATCAACACGGTGATTTGAGAGTCTTAAATTTTTATATAAAAGTGGCCAGTAAATTCTCCAGATTTGAACCCAATCGAAAACTTTTGGAGCATCATGAAGCGAAGACTACGCCAACGGACGACAATTCAGGAGCAACGCTGAGTTGTGGGAAGCAAGTTTTGACATATCTCGCGGCATTACAGCAGATGACATCTTACAATTAACATTTTATGGATCGTAGACTTCTTCAAGTAATTTCAAAACTGAGAAAGCACATTCCCTATTAATTTGTTTAAAACTGTACCTTTGTTTGTATATGTTATTATTTGTTTGATTATCTTATTTATTAGCCTCTTTTGATCATAAAGATTCACGTGCAACATTAATAAACGTTTTGTTTGCTCAATTCTGGGAATTTTACTAAATCTTTCTAAAAATTTGGCACTCTCAAATCACCGTGCTGATAATAAATATGGCGCCAGTTTGTTTACACTGCGCAGATCAGTACGAAAATTTCAGTGATTGCGCAGTTCAGTATTGCCAACGTTGTGTGAAAAATTTGTGTTAATTGATTGGAATTTTTATGAAATATTAGAAAAAAAAGTTATCTCGATAATAATTTGGCACGCAGTATATATATATATATATATATATATATATATATATATATATATATATAATTTGACAAATGGTTTCATTGAAACTAGATTTAAGTACGCCTTTCTAGGCTTCAGCAGATCCCAAAACAGAAAGAATTAAATGCGTGTATGCATATTTGTGTGTTTATTTAAATGATGAATCTTATTACTTTGTCCCTAAGATGGCGTTTCTCGAAGGAAAATAGGTGACTATAATACGTTCATAATTATTCTGTAAAATAATTATAATTATTAATTAAAAATATTATAATTCTTACTTCATTTTTAAAGTCTTAAATATTTTCCCAGTTTTTCCATATATATATATATATATATATATATATATATATATATATATATATATATATATATATATCATTTGATTTATATATATATATGCTTTTTGATATATATACATACATTATATATATATATATATATATATATATACAAATGTATGAGTGTATACATATATATATATTTACACTATAGTATTTATAATTTATAAACTTTCCCCTACTCTAACATCTCTCCCAACTCTCTTTCCATTAATCGCTTACATCCTTTTAATTATATATTTAAAATTTATTTTAAAACCCTTTTTTATTCCTCTTTTAATTTTAAATTAATATCTAATTCTTCATATAACCCCAAATTAATGTCATAAGCTTAATATTCGGGTTTAATTCTAAAAACCTTTTCCTTTTAAGAGAAATACCTTACACCCTCCTTTGACCTTCTCTCGTGCTTTTCGTCTGACTGAAACATTGAAACGGATAAATTCTGTATTAATTTTTTTAGTTTTTATTTTTATTAATTTTAGCTTTCATAGTTAAATTTCTCTTTCTGACACGACCTCAGTCCACACCGGTTTTGATAAGACAGACGATCAATTTCTTCGTCTGCCGAAATAGCCTATTCCCCATATGAGGTGATTTCGGATTTTATTGTTTATCAATTACTTGCTCTGTAATCTTACTTATTATAAAACGGAGATTGTGTGTGTGTGTGTACGTTTATATATTGGATCATATTTTACATTTTTCAACCGATTTCAACAAAACTTCACAGGACTACGTAAAATTACCTTGTGGTGGTTCTGGCAGCTAAAAATAAAAAAACACAATTGGTTTGATTTGCATAAAATCAATTTGAAAACACGATTAAGAGGCATCACGAGAATGAAAGAAGGACAACTCATATCGAGTTATACTTATTATAAAACCCAGGTTGTTTGTGTGTGTGTTCCTTTATATATGGGATTGGATTTGAACATTTTCAACCGATTTCAACAAAAATCCTTTTTTTGGCAGGTAGTGTTTCTTATTGTCTTATTATTTTTTTATTTTTATTTTTTACATTCAGAATGCTTAAAAAAATTCCATTTTACAAGACAATTGTTTATAATAAAATTCTATTCAATCGGTAGACTCATAACGATTGAAAATAATGTTTTTGTTTGAGTTTGGGTTTGACCAATTCGTAAAAAAAAAAAAAAATTAAAAAAAAAAAATAACTAATTAAGACATGCGTGTCCGTCAACCTTAAACGATAATCTTTGTCAATTTTATTTTTCAGTCTTTATGATGGTCAATACTTGATCTATCTCTTAGTGTTACATCCCCGAGCAACGCTGGACTCTACTGCTAGTCATTAATAAATCACAGGTAAGTATCGGAAGCTCATGAAATATTGAAATAAATTTCAAATATATATATTTTATTCCAGGATCATTTTCCAACTTATTCAAAACTTTAGCATGGCATTATTGGCCAAAATTGTGCTTGATTAAAAAATCTTACGTTTTCATACAGCAAGCAATCGTGATACTGCTGTGATGTGGCTTAAATTTGAAGAAGGCCGTAGATACAAAAAAAAAACGCCGTGAATATGACAATATAGATGAGAACCACAGTTCGAAGATGTAAATAGCGTAAATAATCTGAAGACCCTTCTTTGGATTTTGTCAAGAATCTCAAGATATATAGCAGGAGCAATGCACCTGATATGGCAGCAATATTCAATGCACCGGATGAATAGTAGATTTATAAATGTGTATGGTGTTTACTAATCTTGAAATTCATTATATATATATATACTAGCAGAATGGTCCGGCGTTGCCCATGCTTGATTCAAAAATCGTACGACTCATACAATCGCTATCACTTAATATATTTTTGCCCTTCCTTGATTTTTTAAAGGAGTGCCTTTGCCGTGCTTTGTTGCTACATGCATTAGTTTTATATATATCTCACACTGCGAATTTTTTCAAAGATCTATACTAAACATTAAATCTGTTACGAAAAAAAAAACTAAACAAAATGAACACAAAACGATCAGCTTTAAAAAAGGACTCGTAACTGGAAAACCGAATGAAAAAAAGAATGTTAACAACAAATACTTTTTTCACACCCAACCCAGTTCTGCGGAATCAGAATCAACGTTGAGTTTAAGCAAGCCAAAATTTAAAATTCGAGTAATTTGCCATGCAGATTTAAATTTTTCCTACTTGTGACGAATGCAGCTATCGATTTTTTGCATATAGCATGCTAGTTAACATTCGTGTCAGTTTTGTGTTTCTCACGCTGGCCAGTAGAATCTTCCTGCCTATTCGTGGCAGCCAATTTATTGGCCTGAAACTCTGGCCAGTAGAAAAATAGCAAACTACATGAAAACTGCCGTAGAAGCAAGAAAAAATCGATTATTTCCACTATCAATGGGAGTTGGTAAATGAAATAAAGTCGGTCTAATATATTTATTATATAATATATTTGAGCATATGCATGCCCCAAAATAAATATATGCAAATCCGTCGAAA
Organism: Acanthosepion pharaonis; assembly: GCA_903632075.3. NCBI lineage: Eukaryota > Metazoa > Mollusca > Cephalopoda > Sepiida > Sepiidae > Acanthosepion > Acanthosepion pharaonis. The sequence goes on from CAHIKZ030001393.1 coordinate 388,826, forward strand.
ATTGCGGGCATTGAAGAACACACACACACACACACACACACACACACACACACACACACACATATACATACATACATACACATATATATATCCTGCCTTTTATAGATAGAGATGATCTTCATTCACCCTCTCTAAGCTTCTAACGTTGTCCTGGAGTAACAAGGTGCCTCACATGTTTCACGTACGATTTCATTTTCAAGTCTTTTTATCTACCCTTTGAACTATCAAAGCTGAAACTCCTCTCTCACGTGACAAATATCATATGGATTGAGTTGGATCTTTTCTAATTGATCTCTTTAGCTCTAAGTTGAAATGATGATCTCACTCCTTGTTGTGACCTCCTGATCCAGCTTTCTTATCTATTGTTCCCTCTTTTTTAAACTTATTCACCGTCCTCTTGATGGTTCTTGAATGGACTTTGAAGATGGAAGCCAGAGTATGAATGTTGGTACCATTACTGAAGGCATGAATGATGTTTTTTCTCTCACCATTGCTCATTTAGGAAGACAGTGGGGCTGACACAAAATGATTTTAACCTGTTCTCTTTCTAGCTGAATAACTCAAAAAGGCTTTTCAGTGATTCTTACAACAAATGGTGTCAAGATGGCTAAATGACTGATCTGAAAATCTGGGAAGAAAAGAAACTCAGTTTATTTAATTTTTTTTTTTTTTTTTTTTTAGATATTAAACATTTTGTGGATGGACAATTATGCTGTTACATGATTTTGACAATTTTTCAGTTACATATATATATATATATATATATATATATATATATATATATATATATATATATATATATATATATTCATGAATTATTCATACAAAAAACAAATACAAAGGTTAATGATTTAATTAATAAACGAGAAATCCATCGTATATAAACAATTCAAATAATATACAATAACCCCGAACCTGTTTATGAATGAAAAGATCCTTGTTTCTATAAATTTCTGTTGCATGAGTTATTATTTTTACAAGCTTTGTCTGTTCATACAGACATCCTCAGGTGTTGGAATAGATTTTGTTCTTGTTTTTTCTCTCGGTAATAAAAGAGGACAACGAAAATATATATATATTGTTTTAATCCGAAAATGCTATTAGAAATGAGTTATTATTTTTTGGAGTTTGCTGTTAAAAACGCTGAGTTTGAATTTAAATTTCCAATTGTGCGT
>CAHIKZ030001393.1:392500-452500 GCA_903632075.3 Acanthosepion pharaonis
CTTTATATGTCTACTACGCCTTTAATCATAGTCCAGTTCTTAAAAAAAGGCCATATTTAAATATTTCCTGTTACATGAAACTACAGGTTTTATTCATTTTACGTTCCAAGTGAGAGTTTCCTAGAATTGCCTTGAAAAGGAAAATGAAAATATCGTTGGCGTCGTTGACACCTAGACCTTTGCATTCCACATTGACAGAATAAATGACGCTAAATGTCGTAAAGACCCTCTCCGACAACAACAATAACAAAAAACTGCTTGTACGTTAAGTCATGGCGCATTCATTTGCGAATGTTATTAGATTTTTCCTTTTTAGCAGGCTACGACTGACTGCCCGAACTGAGGCCAAGGATGGGTCGACTCAGGCTCAAATTGACTGAGAAGTTTAGATGCTTGCCTTCTTTTCCCGCTTCAACGCTAAAAAGGGTCCCTCTTCTTGTTTCTTTTTCTAACACCCATCTTCCCATTCACTGCAATTTGCTATTCTAGGAATGCTGCTAACCATCAAACAGGAATGTAACTTGGCCATTTCTTGTTGTAATCAACAATGGCCAGAACACGATGCGTGAAGGCAGGTGTTTAGAGTCTTTTTATTTCGGGTCACAGAAATGTCCTTTCTTTCGCTACCCGTAATAGTAGAAAATATAAACATAATAACCCCCATCCGCCTGTAAAAAAAAGCGATAAAAATAATGGGAGCCTTAATTAATAAAAAAAAGAAAAAGAAAAAGCTAACACTTAATAATATTAACTACGAACTAGGCCTCAATATGCTGTGTTCGGAAAATAAAACATATCTATAAACACATAGACACAACGCACACACTCAGTTAAACTGAGAAAATAAAATCATCTTTGATAATGGCTAAAAGTATGATGAAAGCACTTTTCTTGTATAGAACATAAATAAATCATATTTTCGGTTTTTCAATTTAATTCTCTGTAAAAAAAGAAACACTTGTTCGAACACAAAAAAAATTAAATAAAAAATTTAATCGTAGTACCTTGTCTGTCATTTTTTAACGAGACATTCATATATATTTAATGAAACATTAATATATATATATATATATATATATATATATATATATATATATATATATATATATATATATATGTGTGTGCGTTTGTTTGCGTATAAGTCGGATGTAAAATCGTATCCGAAATAGAAGTGCTTTAAAGTTGTTTTTTTAGCGGCAATATCCGAAGCAAATGTGTAGATAGTAGAACAGAGGGGGAAATCTTTTTAACAACGCATTTCGACGATATGTGGAGGTCTGACTTCTTCAGGGCGGAATGAAATACAAAACCGTGTTTAAGGAAGATGCGTGGAGATTTTCGAAGATATGAGGGTCAATAAAATTAAATTTCTTTATCACATCCGATAACTAGATATGAACTGACTGAGATAAATAGATAGATAGATAGATATGAACTGAATGATATAGATAGATATGAATGGAACGAGATAGATAGATAGATAGATAGATAGATAGATAGATAGATTTTATTAAAACGGAACGAGATAGATAGATAGATAGAAAGATAGATAGATAGATAGATAGATAGATAGATAGATAGATAGATAGATAATGAGTAGACCCAGATAGATAGATAGATAGATAGATAGATAGATGAGAATAGATATAGATAGATAGATAGATAGAAGATATGAATATAAACGAGATAGATAGATAGATAGATAAGAGAAGACCCAGATAGATAGATAGATAGATAGATAGATAGATAGATAGATAGATAGATAGAACAAGATAGATAATGAATAGACCCAGATAGATAGATAGATAGATGAATAGATAGATAGATAGATAGATAGATAGATAGATATGAACGGAAAAAGATAGATAGATAATAGATAGATTTATTTAATAGAAAGATAGATAGATAGATAATGAGCAGACCCAGATAGATAGATAGATAGATAGATAGATAGATAGATAGATAGATAGATAGATAGATAGATAGATAATGAGCAGACCCAGATAGATAGATAGATAGATAGATAGATAGATAGATAGATAGATAGATAGATAGATATGAACGGATCGAGATAGATAGATAGATAGATAGGAACGAGATATATATTAACAGATTGCGATCGAAAAAATAAATACGAACAGGTTTACACAGATGCGAACTGCTTAAGTATGGAGGAGTTATTGTAATAATAATAATAATAATAATAATAATAAGAAGAAGCAAAATAATATGACATGAAGCCAAGATGTAGAAGAAAAGAGGAACAAGATGGAGAGCAAAAAAAAAAAAAAAATGGAAAATATCCGAATACAAATGTCGGAAAAAGACAAAAGAAAAGGAGAAATGAATCGAGAAGAAAAAAGAAAAAGAAAAGAAAACCTTATAAGATAAACAACCCCCTCCCCATCCCGCCAAAAAAAAGAAACAAGTATTGAAAAGTTTAAAAAAAAGATAAAATAAGTAATAGTTTCTTGTTTTTCCGCAACATTCCAACAGACCTGGAGGCCCATCGTCTGACTGGCGGGTCGGTTGATTGCTTGGCCGATGTTTCATATTTTAATTGGCGACTGTCGGGTGTCAACGGGCGCCGGAAATTTCGTTAAGAAGAATTATATCTTTTGGGTGATGCGCCGATTATATCTTAATCGACTTTTCCGGTAATATGGGCGCCAATAGAAGCAATGGCTAACAAGCTCGTCTCGAAAACTTCCATTACTATAAATGAGTTCTATTCTCACTAGGTGACCTACACTATGTTTCCGTAGACTCTGCTAATTATTAGCTTCTTATAATATTGCTAGTGCCTTCGTTACTTAAATTAGCACATTTGTTTGTTTAACGGCATATCAACATCTTATGGGTCATTTAATCCTGAAATTTAATTTTCTTGATAGCTTCAGTAATTTGTTCTTTTTTACAAAGATCTATTGTTGCTAATTTATTTTACTTTGTTTTTAATCTATACTTTACGGCAGTGAGAAAGTAACTAAAGCCTAGATGCCAGGTCAGGACTAATAACATTGCAAAAAAGACAATAACATTGCAGATTCTTCTTTGGTTTTTATCAAGGATCTCAAAATGTATAGCAGGAGCACCAGACCATATGTGGCAGCAATATTCTAAACATGGACGAATGGTTCCATTCAGTTGTTTTTTTAAAGACATATCATCACCTTATGGGTAGCTTAATGCCGAAATTTTCTTGGGAGATTTGAAATAATAAAAACATGATATGTTATTCTGCTTTCACAGTTGAATACATGGTAGATGATACTCAGCTTTTGTGTATAAACATGTTTTTTTTTTGGGTGGGGGGACATGGTTAATAGATGGGGTATATTTCATGTCGTAGGTTTGTTGATATTATATTTTGGAATACAGTTTGATTTCTCTGAGAAATTGTGGGATATTATATGGATGAATGTCATGAAAGAGTTCTTTTATGTTGATTGGTTGGTTGATTTCGTTTAGCCGCATAGCAACACCTCTATGGGTTATTTCACGTTGAAATATAAATATTTGGAACACAATTTTATGGCTTCAACTACATATATTTTGAAGATAATTGTTTGCCTCCAACTACAGATAAAATATATTATTGGCCATTTCCCCATAAAATGTATTTTGGTCATTTTACTATAAGAATGTATTTTGGTCATTTTACTATAAAAATGTATTGTTGGTCATTTTACTATAAAAATGTATTGTTGGTCATTTTACTATAAAATGTATTGTTGGTGGTATTATTGTTTCATTTACTATAAAAAATGTATAGTTGGTCATTTTACTATAAAATATATTGTTGGTCATTTTACTATAAAATGTATTGTTGGTCATTTTACTATAAAAAATGTATTGTTGGTCATTTTACTATAAAATGTATTTTGGTCATTTTACTATAAAAATGTGGTTGGTCATTTTACTATAAAAATATATTGTTGGTCATTTTACTATAAAATGTATTTTGGTCATTTTACTATAAAATGTATATTTGGTCATTTACTATAAAAAGTTATTTTTTGGTCATTTTACTATAAAATTTATTGTTGGTCTTTTTACTATAAAATATATCGTTGGTCATTTTACTATAAAAATGCATTGTTGGTCATTTTACTATAAAAATGTATTTTTGGTTATTTTACTATAAAAATATATTGTTGGTCATTTTACTATAAAAATGTATATTTGGTCATTTTGCTATAAAAAGTTATTGTTGGTCATTTTACTATAAAAATTTATTGTTGGTCTTTTTACTATAAAATATATCGTTGGTCATTTTACTATAAAAATGTATTGTTGGTTATTTTACTATAAAATGTATTGTTGGTTGTTTTGCTATAAATAGCTACTGGTCATTTTACAATATAAAAAGGAGGGATTAATCGTTATCTTCCCCATATATTCGACTAACCAGTGCCTCTAACTCTGTAAACCTCTATCTCGAGTGGCTCCCAGGGCTTGTATAGAGTGAACATCACTGTAAAGAGCAGATGTGACGTCATCATCACTGTGATACTGTTTCCCAGCCAAGTGTTTATTCATGTTGGAGAACAGATGGTAGTCAGATGGGGGGGTGTTCAAAGTGTAATTACCATCATCTTACACCTTTAAAGAAGAATTCTTTCATCGGGGTTTCATGAACGTTACATTCTTCGTTGTTTCGACATTTTTTCTTTCTTGTATTTCTTTCTTTCTTTCTTTTTATTTGTGTGTGTGTGTGTGTGTGCGCGCGCGTACAGGGCTGATTTGGATGAGTGATCAATCAGTTCAAAGTCACAGTGACATACGGCAGCCAGTGAAACCAAGGAAATGTGTCCAGGTGCATTTTCTCATTAAGCATGGCTCCTTTCGTTAGTTTTCCTGGTCGTTTGCTCTTAATAGCCTTTCGTAACTGCCTCAGCAACTTGGTATAGTACTCTCCAGTGATGGTGTGGCCCTTTTGAATATCGTCAATAAACACAATGCCTTTTGCTTCCTTAAAAACTGAAGCCGTCACTTACCCTGCAGATGAAACGAACATGACCTTCTTTGGGGCAGGTGAGGAAGGTTGGTGGTTCCACTGCATGGACTCTCTTTTTCTCTTTGGCTCTAAGTGATGAACCCAACACTCATCCTGGGTTAGGGAGCGTTCAGGGTAATCAGCTGGATCTGCCTCAGACAATGTCAGATTTTCTCGTGATGTGATCAGCCTGGTGTGCTTTTGATCAGGCGTCAGAAGACACACCCACTGAGCAGAAACCTTTGCCATGCTTTATTGTAATAATAGCATTTGATTTATAGTCAATCACCTTTCATCCATCACCATATGGTGAACACGGCAGATGTTTTCCTCAGATGCAGGACCTCCAGATCTTGGGTCATCTTCAAGATACCCTCCTCCGCTTCTAAATATAGCTGCCCACTTTTGCACTGTTGATAAAGCCGGAACGCCATTCTCTAATGTAGCAACCGTATCCCCATGAATGGTCTTCGGGACTAAAACCATTTTCGGCTGAGAATTATGTGATAGTACCACGGTGCCAAATATTGTCAACTTTCAAGAGAAGTCGATAACAGGTACTTCTTTGGATAGTCAGATGTTTGTTTACCTGGAAGAAAACAATGCCGTTATTAAGAGAAAGAGTTGCAATTAATGGATAAAAGATTTCACTGCTCTAGCGATGTTCCGTTTTCATCAGCCGAGTCCATTATAAAGAGAATTAGATAGATAGATAGATAGATAGATAGATAGATAGATATGAAAATATCGTGCGATAGATAAATAGATAGATATAGAGAGAAAGAGGGAGATCTATCTCCCTCTATCTAGACAGAGAGAGAGAGAGGGGGGGATAGATAGATAAGAAGTTATCGTGATATATATCGATGTGAACAGATAACTGAGATAGATAAATAAATATGAACAGACTGGGCTAGATAGATAGATATGAAGTGTCTTAGGTAGATAGACATACAGATAGATAGATATGAAAAGATCGTGAGATAGATAGACAGATACAGAGAGAGAGAGAGAGAGAGAAGATAGATAAGAAGACACCGTGAGATATATAGATATGAACACTGTCAGATAAATAGATATGAACAGGCTGGCTACATAGATAGATAGATAGATATGAAGAGTCTTAGATAGATATGAACACACTGGGTTAGATAAATTGATAGATATTAACATCTTAATATAGAAACAGACAAATAAATATAAACAAATTGAGATAGATAGATAGAAACGATCAGATGTCTAGCCACACTGATGATATATATATATATATATATATATATATATATATATATGTTAATTTTCCTCTGAATGTTGTCCACTGCCTTAAGCGGATATTGAACTCACACTCTTTGGGTTCTGTCACTGGATCTAACTAACGCCTTTATCCACTGTGTCATGTGTCCTTGAGGACATCTGTGTATGAATTTCTGGATATTATAAACCCAATGTCATCAGCAATCATATTTTACCAGTGCTCATATTGCAATTTTTGCTGTTATCATTCCATGCTTTTACCAGAGCTCATATTGCAATTTTTGTTGTTATTATCGCTTTTCTCTGGCACTCCTTATTACTGGTTCCCATATTGTATTCATTTCTATGCTTGGTCGGCTCAGGAGATTTTTGTGCTGATTCCTTAAGTTTACGAATTTTCCAATGGTGTTCTTTGTCTATGATTTCAACCTGATCCCACAGAGGGCGGTGATCTCCCTTTTCTCTGCATATTTGTATTGGCAACGAGTATGTTGCAGATGGTGTTTTGGCATGTCTCCATGGTTATTTAAATGAGACCTAATTAAGCTATTGTCAGAGAGATGTAACGTTTGCCTTCATGATATGCATGTTGCAGCATATCCAATATAATTATTTATGAATTTGGATTGTTCAGGAACACAATTCCGTAAGGTACATGCAAATTCGTAAATTATATTGGTACTCTGTAATGTACATCTTGCAGATGAATTATTCTTTTTGACAATGAGGTTAGCAGTTTTAAATTTTTAATAATAATTAATTTAATTTTCTTGTTTTTGTCAACTGAAATTGTTCATTTCTTTAGAATGTTTCTCAGTGAAGATTAATCTTGCTTGATTATATTCATATCTATCGAAATCACTATTCACATCTATCTATTTATCTATCTATCTATCTATCTATCTATCTGTCTATTTATATTTATATAAAATATTTATTAAATATCTATATATATATATATATATATATATATATATATATATATATATATATATATATATATATATCTTCAAATCCATCTCAGTCTATTCATATCTAAGTCTTTATTGAATAATATCTATCTCTCTATCTAAGTTTCTATTCATCTAACATTCTATCTATCTATATCTATCTATCTATCTATCTATCTATCTATCTATCTATCTATCTATGTCCTCAAATCTATCTCAATTTATTCATATCTAAGTCTCTATTCATATCTATCTATCTATCTATCTATATATCTATCTATCTAAGTCAATTTATTCATATCTATCATCTATCTATCTCCTCAAATCTATCTATCATCAATTTATTCAATTTCATATCTATTATCTTTATTCATATCTATCTATCATATCTATCTATCTATCTATCTATAAATCATATATATCTATATTTATATTAAATCTATTCATATCTATCTATCTATCTATCTATCTATCTTGATATATATATATATATATATATATATATATATATATATATATATCTTCAAATCCATCTCAGTCTATTCATATCTAAGTCTTTATTCATATCTATCTCTCTATCAATCTGTTGACCAAATATCCATATAAATCTCTCTATCTATATCTATCTATCTATCTATCTATCTATCTATCTATCTATCTCCCTCCCTCCCTTCATATCCGCTTGTATTCATTTCCCATCATATATCCGTTGTGGCGTCCTATTTAAGAGCGATACTATGACTATTATTGAAATTTTTAACTTTACGCCTATTGTCACGTAGGAATCGAAGAAGCGTCCTGGTATTCTTGGAAAAAGCCACTTAAGATTTTGGAAATAAGAATAAAAACAAAAGAGAGGGAAATCCGTGAAAAAACAATATGTCCGCATTCACAGGAATAAAATTGTCGTCTAAATGACACGAAAATGAAAAATAACACTGACATCTCATTTTCAGAGATATATTTACCAAAATCACACAAAAATATCTGGAAATACTAAAGAGTAAATTTATTCAATAAAATCGCCATTGGCTTCAACCACACCCTCCAGACGATTTCGGAATTTCTTACAACTTTTCTGGGCAGTCTCCTTGTTTAAGTTGGTGAATACTGCCATAATCCTTGCCTTCAGTTCATCTTTAGTGTTGCAAGGAGTTTTGTTGGTCTCTCTCTCTCTCTCTCTCTCTCAATTGCACCTCACACATTATAAACAAATGGTTGCAGTCTGGTGAGTTAGGTGGCCAGATATAAGGGGGTGATGTGGTCGCAGAAATTGTCTGACAGCTATAACTGGGTTCTCCTGCTTTTGTGGCATAGTGCAGGGTCCTGTTGCCAGACATAGCGTCTTCCAGCAGCCACCCTCTTCACCCAGGGCATCACTACCTCCTCAAGTCACTTCATGTAGGCCTCCGGGTTGATTCTGAGGCCCTGTAGGAAGACGAATGGAGACATAACGTCGCCATCATGACTAGCGGTCATTCCAAACACCTTCGTAATCATCATTAGACTCATCCAACTCTTTCCGAATCTTTTGGACTGTCATCAGGTTGACACTCAAATACTCTGAAATGTTCGTATTGGAGATTCCGGCGCGAATGCCGTTTCCAAATATCTGGTGGAGTGAATTACGTCATGGTGTCCTTTTTCTCGCAGACGGTGCCCAACTGATCCGACTATGGTCTGTGGACGGCAAAATCAAAAACAAATAACGCACATGCGCGAAGTCCAAAAATATAAAATGGCAACAATTTACCCATCGCCCCCTGTAAGCTAAAATACAAAAATACGTCGACAACAATACTACTACTACTTACTATCTATCTATCTCAGTCTGATCATATCTCTCTACCTATATATCACAATGTGCTCGTATCTATCTATCTATCTATCTATCTATCTATCTATCTATCTATCTATCTATCTCAGTCTGATCATATCTCTCTACCTATATATCACAATGTGCTCGTATCTATCTATCTATCTATCTATCTATCTATCAGTATCTATCTATCTATATCTCAGTCTGATGTCTATGTCTATCTATCTATATATGTCTCTATCTATATATCACAATGTGCTCGTATCTATCTATCTATCTATCTATCTCGCTCTTTTCATATCTTTCTATTTATCTATCTCGCTCTGTTCATATCTATCTATCTATCTATCTATCTATCTATCTCAGTCTGATCATAACTCTCTATCTATCTATATATCACAATCTGCTCGTATCTATCTATCTATCTATCTATCTATCTATCTAATAATAATAATAATAAAATATTATCATGTATAAATTGACCAATCTGTTTCGTTCGGCCCGATCCATTGCTGATGTCCGAACTGAACAGAATTATTCAATCATTGAGACACCAGATAATAAATACATCTTAAGGACTATTGGATCGGATATTGTTATATTCCGTGATAAAAAGGAATATATACTTGAAAAACAAATTGGATAAAATAAGTAAAGGTTTATTGTAAAAAAAAACAAAAACAAATACAAATACAAAACAAAAAACAGTACGATGAGAATAAAGGTAACAGTTAGGCACAAGGTCAATCCAGTAGTGAGTGCTACTACCACTGGAAGGTCGGTAGTTCTCGCGTATGTTTGAGTCGTACTCAACAGATTCCAGCTAGTCAGTATTTACTAACAACGCCCCCACCCCACGAGGGTAGATGTGGCACAAGGCCGGGTTTAACGTGGGTTACTCGAGCCCGTAGACTCGACCAAAAAAAATCCCCGTATAACCCGCATAAACGGGATCGGGTTGGTCAACCTCCCCGCACGAGACTCTGTCCTTCGGCGGAGCCTCGTTCGGGTTCCTCTCTGCTCAGAGGCAGAGAGTTCGAACGTCTACCTGGAACAGATCGCAGCAGGTATATTTAGCCTACCCCCCACCCACCACGTGGGTTGCATGTGGCACAAGGCCGGGTTTAACGTGGGTTTCGAACCGGTATAAACGGGTTCAGGGGAAGTCTACCTCGCTGAACGAGACTCCGCCCCTCGGCGGAACTCCGTTCGGGCTCCCCTCCGCCCGAAGGCAGAGAGCTCGACTGTCTAGCTGGAACAGGTCGCAGCTAAGCTGTGTAGTCCGTTGACTTACAGATACTTATAGGTAGTTACTACCTTTAGTGAAGTCACTCATCAGATATCTCAAAAGCCTTTGACAAGGTGTGGTATAAAGGACAAGGTCTCGTGCTATGACGGAGGGGCGTATTCAACAATAAATCAAAGATTGCTTATTTTTTTCGCTGCAAATTATTCATTATATCATATCCAAGTATTTTATACAAAAAATTAGAGCCGATTACACAATATTTTAAGCTCAGTTTAGGTTTAGAGTTCGTAACCATGAGATGAGGTAACATAAAGCGTAGATTTGTCTGCGGAATATCATTACATTATTGTTACATAATTATAATGAAATCATTAAGGATTTTTTTTGTCAAAAGGTATTTTATTTTTGGTCGTATATTAATTTAAAATATTCCTTCTTACATGGTTTATTTTTGAAATGGAATAAGATCATTCTACATTTCAGAATTTCGCTATTGCCCATCAAAATGAAAGGAAGAAAGCGATCTAAAAACAACAATGGAAAAGAGAGGTAACAAAGCGTAAACGAAATAGCTCGAGTTTCTTCAATTTAGGAATTGCAGCCAAAGTATTCCAAAATGTTGCCAATAACAAAAGAGAAAATGAAAAAAATACCTAACAACAAATCGAATATAGAATCAAAATCTAAATTATTTTTATTTATTTGTTATGTAACTAAATCCTTAATTACCAAAAATGTTTACGTAAAACTTAATAAATTAATAAATATTATTGTTATTATATTACTTAAATGTAAGGTATCCCTACATTTACAACTCCTTACGGCAAACCATTGTTACGAATAATCAAGAGTGGTCTCCCCTTGTTTTGTTACTTTCCTCTTTGAGAGAGAGAGCTATTTCTGTTTACTGGGACTATAAGAGGACATTTTACGCGAACCTTGTATCCCCAGTTGAATAAGGCTTTCTTAAAGCCTAAACCTGCATAGTTTTGTCATTACAACCACGAAAAGAAATGTTGATCAGAACTGCCTACCCCCCCCACCTAAGCGCGTATTGCCGTAAAATAATCAAATATTGAATACGCCCCTCCTGTACTGAACGCGTCATGCATATACTCCGATCAATTCTGAATGCCAATGCGATTGCTCGTCCATGTGGGCGACAAATTATTTTCCACGCTACAACCTCTTTCTCGCAGACGAAGCGCCGCAAGCCACTCGCTATTTCCATGGAAAGTGTTCAGACGAAACACATTCCTTAGTTCTACCAATTCCTTCACGCTACGCAGATTTTGGCCGACCAACCTTCATTCTCTTCGGATTCGATTGATGAGATCTAAGATCAACTCGAAGAACTTCTCTCCTAAGAACCCAATCCTTGGGGATGATTCCCTGATAACGACAATCTTAACGAATATGGACTTACGGCCATAACACGAAGTCAAGATTGGATATACAGCCATGACACGTTGAAATACCGGTTCTTGTACGGTCACCGAAGTGAAGCAACGTCGAGCTTGGTCAGTACCTAGATGAGTGACCGCTGGGGAATACCAGGCGCTGTAAAGTCTGGATATATGACTGGTCTAAAGGACTTAGGACCATATCACGTTGAAAGACCGGTTATCGTACGAACACCGGAATTATGCAGCATGCGATGGCTAAATTGTCGCCTACGTGTGAATGAAAAATAACCATTTTGACGTCATCTTGACAGATATACAGGGCGCGATGGATAAATTGTCGTGTAAATGAGGCCGGAATGAAAAATGACGATGGCCTCGTTTTAACAGATATACAGGGCGCGATGGCTAAATGGTCGCCTACGTCTGAATGAAAAATAACCATTTTGACGTCATCGAAACGTGGTGCGATGGATAAATTGTCGTGTAAATGAGGCCGGAATGAAAAATAACGATGACTTCATTTTAACAGATATACTGGGTGCGATGAATAAATTGTCGCCTACGTATGAATGAAAAATAACCATTTTGACCATCTTTACATGGTGCGATGGATAAATTGTCGTGTAAATGAGGCCGGAATGAAAAATAACGATGACCTCATTTTAACAGATATACAGGGCGCGATGGCTAAATTGTCGCCTACGTATGAATGAAAAATAACCATTTTGACGTCATCGATATACATGGTGCGATGGATAAATTGTCGTGTAAATGAGGCCGGAATGAAAAATAACGGACATATAACAGATATACTGGGTGCGATGAATAAATTGTCGCCTACGTATGAATGAAAAATAACCATTTTGACGTCATCTAAGTTATACATGGTGCGATGGATAAATTAACCATTTTGACGTCATCTAAGTTATACATGGTGCGATGGATAAATTGTCGTGTAAATGAGGCCGGAATGAAAAATAACGATGACCTCATTTTAACAGATATACAGGGCGCGATGGCTAAATTGTCGCCTACGTATGAATGAAAAATAACCATTTTGACGTCATCTGTTATACATGGCGCGATGGCTAAATTGTCGCCTACGTATGAATGAAAAATAACCATTTTGACGTCATCTAAGTTATACATGGTGCGATGGATAAATTGTCGTGTAAATGAGGCCGGAATGAAAAATAACGGACATATAACAGATATACTGGGTGCGAGGAATAAATTGTCGCCTACGTATGAATGAAAAATAACCATTTTGACGTCATCTAAGTTATACATGGTGCGATGGATAAATTAACCATTTTGACGTCATCTGTTATACATGGTGCGATGGATAAATTGTCGTGTAAATGAGGCCGGAATGAAAAATAACGATGACCTCATTTTAACAGATATACAGGGCGCGATGGCTAAATTGTCGCCTACGTATGAATGAAAAATAACCATTTTGACGTCATCTGTTATACATGGTGCGATTGATAAATTGTCGTGTAAATGAGGCCGGAATGAAAAATAACGATGACCTCATTTTAACAGATATACAGGGCGCGATGGCTAAATTGTCGCCTACGTATGAATGAAAAATAACCATTTTGACGTCATCGATATACATGGTGCGATTGATAAATTGTCGTGTAAATGACGCAGGAAGGAAAAATAACGGTGACCTCATCTTAACAGATATACAGGGCGCGATGGATAAATTGTCGTCAAAACGAGGCAGGAATGGAAAATAACGATGACTTCGTTTTAACATCTATATAGGGTGCGATGGTTAAATTGTCGCCTACATAACACATGAATGAAAAATAACAGTGACCTCATTTTAACAGATATAAATCGTGTGATGGATAAACTGTCGTCTAAATGACGCAAGAATGAAAAATGACATCTCATTTTAACAAATATATTTACCAAAATTACACAAAAATATCTTGAAATACTAAAAAGTAAATTTAATCAATAAAATCGCCATTGGCTTCAAGCACGGCCTTCAGACGACTTCGGAATCTCGTGTTATTCAGGACGGTCTCCTTATTTAAGTTGGTGAATGCTGCCATTACAGTTCTTTTTTTCAGTTCATCTTTGGTGTTACAAGGGATTTTGTTTCTATATCTATCTATCTATCTATCTATCTATCTATCTATCTATCTATCAAAATTTCTTTCTTTTCAGATCTATCTATCTATCTATCTATCTATCTATCTATCTATCTATCATAATTTCTTTCTTTTCAGATCCATCTATCTATCTACTAAAATTTCTTTCTTTTCAGATCTATCTCTTTCTCTCCCCCCTCTCTCTCTCTATCTATCTATCTACCAAAATTTTCTTTCTTTTCAGTTCTATCTATCTATCTATCTATCTATCTATCTATCTATCTATCTATCTATCTATCTATCTATGTCCAGTCTGTTCGTATCTTACATGTTTTATGCGTAATAAATTTCCAGTGTTCTATTTTTGAAAACGCAAATTATTTTACGCAGGAGGAAAATAATTTTCATAAAGAAAAAAAAACCCAAAAAAACGCTCGGAATTATTACACACCTAAAAATAATGTCATTATCATATTTTTCCTGTCTATTCGTCTTGTCAGTCTTCAAATGAATTCATTAACAAGAAAAAGGACCGTCCGTTAATCTGTCAGTGCGACGCCATCTTGTCTGCCACCATTATATAAGCAACTCTTTCGACTGGCGTTATTTTGGCTTACGTAATCGGCACTAAACAACAAAATGGGCCGATCACGAGCTACCTCTGAACAACACACACACACACACACACACACACACACACACACACACACACACACACACACACACATTAATGAAACATGGGCCATTTGAGTAATGCAACAATAAAATGCCGGCTGGGCGGTTTAAATGAACGTGGAAACCTTCACTGTACAAATGAAAGAGATGAGAAAAGAGAGAGTGAGAAAAGATAGAGGATAATTAAGATCATATGTTTGGCCTCATTATCATAATTGGGCGAGAAAACAGTTGTTAATAATAAGCGTGAAAGGTCGTTACAGAGTATTCCTCTAGTCATCCATAGGCTTACGGCCACAAAACGTTGAGACACCGGTTGTCGGACGATCACTGAAGTTAAGCAACGTCGAGCCTGGTCAGTACCAAGATGGGTAACCGCTTGGGAATAACAGATGCTGTAAGATTGGATGTACGATTGGTGCTTACGACCCTATCACGTTGAAACACCGGTTCCTGTACGATCACTGAAGTTAAGCAACGTCGAGCCTGGTCAGTACCAAGATGGGTAACCGCTTGGGAATAACAGATGCTGTAAGATTGGATGTACGATTGGTGCTTACGACCCTATCACGTTGAAACACCGGTTCCTGTACGATCACTAAAGTTAAGCAACGTCTAGGCTGGTCAATACCAAGATGGGTGACCGTTTGGGAATACCAGGTGCTGTAAGATTGGATGTACGATTGGTGTAATGTGCTTACGACCCTACCACGTTGAAACACCGGTTCCTGTACGATCACTGAAGTTAAACAACGTCGAGCCTGGTCAGTACCAAGATGGGTGACCGTTTGGGAATACCAGGTGCTGTAAGATTGGATGTGCGATTGGTGTAATGTGCTTACGACCATATCACGTTGAAACACCGGTTCCTGTACGATGTGGCAGCCAGCTATAGGCTCTCTGGCCAGTAGAAAATGGCCGCAAACTACATGAAAACTTCCGTAGAAGCATGAAAAATCGGTTATTTCCACTCTCGATGGGAGGAAATGCAAAGTCGGTCTTGGCCTTCACGCTAACTTGAAGCATGTGCATGTAAATTTTGGTGCAAATACGTCGAAAATTGCGGCCGTGCATTCGTTACACACACACACACACATACACACACACACACACATCCTGCCTTTTATAGATAGAGATAAAGATGACATGAGGTATTATGATTATTTGTATTTATATTATTTGGATTGTTATCGTCATGTCCATTGCCATATTCACAACGCCCGGCCTTCTTCCGGTGTTTAGGATTTCGAACCGAGCTCTTTATTTCGTCCACCAGTCTAGATTGTTCTAGTTCATCGTGCCATGCCTCTTCCGGATGTCTCGGTTATTTCCATTTAACTCAACTCTCCAAGTTTTTGGTTCACCACCGCTGTGGCCTGGTATTGAACTCACAACTCTTTGGGTCTAGTCACTGGTTCTAACCAACGTCTTTACCCACTGGGCCATGTGTCCTTGAGTTCGGTTCAAAATTCCAATCTCCTTGAAAAAGGCCGGAGCGTACAACGTCCGAAACATTGCGAATATGGCAATGAAGATGAGGATAACAGTCCGAATAATGTAAATAATGCAGATAATCATAAGACCTCATTTCAGAGATCCAATCACCTGAAGAAGGCCGTAACGTACAATGGCCGAAACGTTGTGAATATGTCAATGAAGATGAGGATAACAGTCCGAATAATGTAAATAATGCAAGTAATCATAAGGCCTCATCTCAGAGATCCAATCATCTGAAGAAGGCCGGAGAGTACAATGGCCGAAACATTGTGAATATGGCAAAGAAGATGAGGATAACAGTCCGAATAATGTAAATAACGCAAGTATTCATAAGACCTCATTTAAGAGATTCAATCACCTGAGGAAGGCTGTAACGTACAATAACCGAAACGTTGTGAAGATGGCAATGTAGATGAGGTTAACAGTCCGAATAATGTAAATAATGCAGATAATCATAAGACCTCATTTCAGAGATCCAATCACCTGAAGAAGGCCGTAACGTTCAATGGCCGAAACGTTGTGAAGATGACAATGAAGATGAGGATAACAGACCGAATAATTTAAATAACGCAAATAATCATAAGACCTCATTTCAGAGATCCAATAACCTGAAGAAGGTCGTAACGTCCAATGGCCGAAACGTTGTGAATATGGCAAAGAAGATGAGGATAACAGTCCGAATAATATAAATAGGAAATTCATGTTTTTCTGATGAAAAAAGCTTAATTTAAATACGTTTGCTAATATGTTGTTTCTTTCTTTCCTTTTTGTTTTTTATTAAGTTTGTGTGTTTGGAGGGGGGGATGAAATGGAATTTGTAACAAGTAAATTGTTAACAAATAACATTTAAATAGAAAAAGCCTGAAAATTTCACGGGTTTTGCTCGTAAATATTATATGAACAGAAAACGGAATAGTGACCTTGAAATACTTTTATTTTTCAGCTGAAATATATATATATATATATATATATATATATATATATATATATATATATATATACGTTTGTTAATAAGGTTTTTTCCTTCCTTTTTCTTCTAAACGGAATGGGAAAAATTGAAACGAAATTCGTGACAAGCCACAAGTATTCAGCTTGGAAAGGTGAAGTCGAGAAACCGGATATATTTCGCTCTGTCTATTTTCCGACCCTCACGTCATGCTGTGAAAATAATAACAAGTGGAAACGACAGAAATAGAAGCAGAGTAAACGACGCAAAAGCATTTGACAAAGCACGACACAAGGACCTATTTGAACTACTAGGAAAACTCGATCCGTTTCGAAAGGATTTTAGAATAATCCAGAACGTATCCCCTTCAGAACTTGGGTGATCATGGCTCTCCACCACTTCCCTTTTTATAGAATTTTTAACAAAACTGCGGAAAGTGGAATCGACAAACGGGATTCAAGTATTCAGCTTGGAAATGTGAAGTCCGGAAATCGGATATATTTGGCTCTGTTTAATTACCGTCCCTCATGTCATGCCGCGAAAATAACACCTCAGGACTTGGGCGATCATGGACCTCCACAACTTCCATTTTATAGAATTTTTAACAAGACTGTAAAATCGATGGACAGGGTTCAAATTCTGAGAACGTCTATTGCGTTCATTCTCGCACCTTTGGGAAAAGTCATGACTCCGTCTCTTTTCCTCCTCCCCAGCTATGGGTTAAATAGTATTTTTGATTTAGTTGGTAGTCATCTCCCTTCAGGACGTGGGCAGTCATATCTCTCCACAAATCCCTTTTATTTATTATGTGCATTTCCATGAATTTTTTCATATTGTCTGATAAGCTTAATAACATTATCATTCAAAGATGAAAGAAAAACACCATACTGACGCATGTTTTTTTTTTTTTTTTTTTTTTTAATCCTATCTAAGCTTTCGGCGTACATAAGACATTATCAAAGATGACAATTACATGTGTGACGTCACTAGCAGCGGTGTGATTTTCGCTTCCGCGTCTCGTATACATGACTTTGTCGTTGCTTGGAAATCATTAATGCAACAAAAACAGACATTATTGTCTTGTCCGTGTATTGTTTAATATATTGTAATGTAATTGTCATCTAATTAAATTTTCCAGGGACGTGTATATATATATATACATACATACATACACACACACACACACACACACACACACATATATATATATATATATATATATATATATATATATATATATATATATGATATAATGGAATATGCGTACACCTGTGTTCCCCCTCAGTGGAATATGATTGGCTGGTGTCCGTCATAAATACCGACAGACTTTTAGATACGAGAGTCAAGAGCCTTAGTCTAAGAGTCTACGCCATTGATCTACACTTCTTACCTGTGACTACAACGCATATCAGTCGATTACTGCTACCCTATTTTACTTGGTTATAGTAGACAAAACCACTTAGCTACTTCGTTCAAATATATCCCTTTTCGGGACATATCAATATGTATATATGCTTTCTCAGTTTCTCCCATTCTATCTCGGTGAATTTCTATCTATCTATCTATCTATCTATCTATCTATCTATCTATCTATCTATCTCAGTCAATTCCTATCTATCTGTCTATCTATCTATAATTTATCAGCAATACATTTAAGGATTAAGTATGAGCAATGGGACAACTTCAATAGAAATCGTGAAAACTATGTATGGAAGGAAATCCTGTTTTATCTATCTATCTATCTATCTATCTATCTTATGTCTGTTCATATCTATCTATCTATGCTATTCTATGTTTGTTCATATCTATCTATCTATCTATCTATCTATCTATCTATCTTATGTCTGTTCATATCTATCTATCTATCTATCCTATGTCTGTTCATATCTATCTATCTATCTATCTATGCTATTCTATGTCTGTTCATATCTATCTATCTCTCTCTTCGAAAATATGTCTATCTATCATATCCATTCATCTATCTATCTATCCATCTATATCTATCATCCATCTATCTATCTATCTATCTATGTCTGTTCTTCTATCCATCTATCTATCTATCTATTCTATGTCTGTTCATATCTCTATCTATCTATCTATGTTTGTCCATCTATCTATCTTATGTCTGTTCATCATTCTATCTATCTATCTATCCTATGTCTGTTCATATCTATCTATTATCTATCTATCTATCTATCTATCTATCTATCTATCTATCTATCTATCTTATGTCTGTTCATATCTATCTATCTATCTATCTATCCTATGTCTGTTCATATTCTATCTATCTATCTATCTATGCTATTCTATGTCTGTTCATATCTATCTATCTCTCTCTCGATCTATGTCTGTTCATATCTATCTATCTATCTATCTATCTATCTATCTATCTATCCTATGTCTGTTCATATCTATCTATCTATCTATCTATGCTATTCTATGTCTGTTCATATCTATCTATCTCTCTCTCGATCTATGTCTGTTCATATCTATCTATCTATCTATCTATCTATCTATCTATCTATCTATCTATCTATCTATCCTATGTCTGTTCATATCTATCTATCTATCTATCTATGCTATTCTATGTCTGTTCATATCATCTAAAATCTCTCGATCTATGTCTGTTCATATCTATCTATCTATCTATCTATCTATGTCTGTTCATATCTATTTTAATTTATCAATCTGCTGGTAATACGTATCGCAAGTAACTCAATTACGAGGGCGAACACTAAACTGACCTCGAAAAGGTCCGGAAACTCGACGGTACCTGTTCGATTGTTTATGCAATAGCTTGCGCAACAGTTTGTGAACTGTCCACATCAAGCATCCTTGATTCAGACACAAGAACCACTCAAGTTAATTGGAGTCTGTATGTGGCGCATACGATTCGAGTTGACTGATGGTCAGACGCAGGTGGAGTTGTTCATGGACGAATCATATCATGATGAAATGAACACTGCCATTACTTATATTACTGGGTGTACTTAAATGGTCTCCCGTCAAAGTATTGACCAGCCTTGGCGCCGCCTTTCCTATCTATCTATCTATCTATCTATCTCAGTCTCTTCGTTTCTATCTATCTATCTATCTATCTATCTATCTATCTATCTATCTATCTATCTATCTATCAACCTCAATCTCTTCGTTTCTATCTATCTATCTATCTATCTATCAACCTCAATCTCTTCGTTTCTATCTATCTATCTATCTATCTATCTATCTATCTATCTATCTATCAACCTCAATCTCTTCGTTTCTATCTATCTATCTATCTATCTATCAACCTCAATCTCTTCGTTTCTATCTATCTATCTATCTATCTATCAACCTCAATCTCTTCGTTTCTATCTATCTATCTATCTATCTATCAACCTCAGTCTCTTCGTTTATATCTATCTATCTATCTATCAACCTCAGTCTCTTCGTTTATATCTATCTATCTATCTATCTATCAACCCCAGTCTCTTTGTTTATGTCTATCTATCTATCTATCAACCTCAATCTCTTCGTTTCTATCTATCTATCTATCTATCTATCAACCTCAATCTCTTCGTTTCTATCTATCTATCTATCTATCTATCAACCTCAATCTCTTCGTTTCTATCTATCTATCTATCTATCTATCTATCAACCCCAGTCTCTTTGTTTATGTCTATCTATCTATCTATCTATCTATCTATCTATCTATCTAAATTTTCCGTTTTTTACTCTTATTAATAAATTGCCAATTCCGAAGTACTAGATATTTTCACGGATTTTTTAAAAAAAGCTAATTTAAATGTCTTCTTTGAAATTTAATTTTGCTTTTTATTTGAAAGAGAGTTGGTAATAGAAAGATGTAAATTTATTTTCGTGTAGGAAGCGGGGGATGGAGCCGATTTTCTTACGAGAAAGTGTACAAAACACGAAATCCGGCCCCAAACAGGATACGCACAGCTGTCATCAATGTCCGCGCCACTCTCGCTTGTGAAATTCACGATCTCATCCTAAAAGCGACAGCGTTAACAAAATTCAAAGAGACTACTTCAGACTATGGCAATGTCGTCCACAGTAAGAAACAAATTCTATCTCTTGTATCCTCTTTACTATGAACCAAACACACACATGTTGACTTTTTCACACAAAAACACATATAACAACATTTCATTGTTTCTCACATACATACACAAAGAGAATTTATATTCTATTTCAGAATTTTATTAACCCAAACAAAAAGCCATTATTTTTCGATCTTTGATCAATTGCTTGTATTCGTGTCGTTATATAAAATTAATGTCCATTTGTTGAAACTTAATTTTTACAATGAAAATCGTTTGATTATTCCAAACGGCCGAAAATACGCGTAGACCCGCAACAATATTTTGTTATTGTATCCAATCCCAACACTACGAATTTCGACATTCCAAACTCTTAATAAAAGATTGTCTTCAGACAATTTTTAATGAGAAGAAGAATGAGAAGGAGGAAGAAGATGAAGAAGAAGAAAAAGAAGAAGGAATAAGAAGAAGGTGAATTAGAAGAAAGAAGAAGAAGAAGATGAAGAAGAAGAAGAAGAAAAAGAAAAAGAAGAAGAAGAAGAAGGAATAAGAAGAAGGTGAATTAGAAGAAGAAGAAGAAGAAGAAGATGAAAAAGAAAAAGAAAAAGAAGAAGAAGAAGAAGGAATAAGAAGAAGAAGAAGAAGAAAAAGAAGAAGATGAAGAAGAAGAAGAAGAAGTAGAAGAAAAAGAAGAAGAAGAAGAAAAAGAAGAAGAAGAAGATGAAGAAGAAGAAGAAGAAGAAGAAGAAGAAAAAGAAGAAGAAGAAGAAGAAGAAGATGAAGGGGAATTAGAAGAAGAAAAAGGAGAGGAAGAAGAAGAGAAAGAAGATGTCGAAAGTGTGCATGATTTTGGCGGTAACATCGAAATACCTTCTTTTTTTTTTTTAAAGATCAATTTGATAGCAACATTCATAAAAATGGACAGAACGCGAACAAAAAGAAACTCCCTGAATAATTTATTTCCATGTACCGAATATATTCACGTATAAGTCTACTTGCTGTACTGTGTGACCCTTGGATTTTTTTTTATGAAAACCCTGATTCTTTTTTCGCATATCTCGTTTATAATTCGACCGCGTTTTCTGAGCAATACTAGTTGGCCTACCATAGTGAAATGACGCCGTACTGAGCATCATCCTGGGTTTTCTTCTTATTATTATTCTTTTTTCGCCCTTAACACCAGAAGGAGTCTCTGGGGCGCAGATATGCTGAGATGTCTTTGTAATGTCAACGAACACCCGTTGCCACTTTTGTGATGTCAACGAATACTCGTTGTCACTTTCGTAATGCTCGTTGTAGTAGAGACTTTGTAATCGCAGATACATCTATAGTAACGTCGTCGAACAATACTGGTGTCAGACGCCTTCGAATAGCACACGCACTAATAGCACTTGCTAAAAGTAACGACAATGTTGACACGAGTAGAGAATAGTGTAGAGAAGAGAATAGAGTATAGCGTATAGTAATAGAGGAGAAATAGCGATCCAAATAGTAAAAGAGAATAGACTAGAAATAGCGATCCGGATAGTAATAGGAGATTGACTAGACATGGGGATCCGTATAGTAAAAGAGGATAGACTAGAAATGGCGATCCGAAAAGTATTAGAGGATAGAATAGAAATAGCGATGTGAATAGTAATAGAGGACAAACTAGAGATAGACTAGAAATTGCGATCTGAATAGTAATAGAGGATAGGCTAGAAATAGCTATCCGAATAGTAATGGAGGATAGACTAGAAATGGCAATCCGAAAAGTAATAGAGGACAAACTAGAGATAGCGATCCGTATAGTAATAGAGAATAGACTAGAAATGGCGATCCGTATAGTATTAGACGATAGACTAGAAATAGCGATCCGTATAGTAATAGAGGATAGACTAGAAATGGCGATCCGAATAGTAATAGAGGATAGACTAGAAATAGAGATCCGTATAGTAACAGAGGATAGAGTAGAAATGGCAATCCGAATAGTAATAGAGGATTGACTAGAAATGGCAATCCGAATAGTAATAGAGGATATGTTAGAAATAGCGATCCGTATAGTAATAGAGGATAGACTAGAAATGGCAATCCGAATAGTAATAGAGGATAGACTAGAAGTGGCGATCCGAATAGTAGTAGAGGATAGTCTAAAATAGCGATCCGAATAGTAATAGAGGATATGTTAGAAATAGCGATCCGAATAGTAATAGAGGATAGAGTAGAAATAGCGATCCGAATAGTAATCGAGGATAGACTAGAAATGGCGACCCGGATAGTTATCGTAGAAATGTAGATCAAGCTAGATATCAAGCGACTTCCTATATATGCGTTTCCTCTATGGTCACGTGATCCATTTAATTCAATAATGGGATCGCCTGTGTTTGCCCACTGGTGATCCATGTTCAAAATCTAGTGCCGACAGCAACATTTTATTCCTATATAACAGCTGTTTACCATTTTCCTCCATCTGTCGCGGTCGTAGGCCCGAGCCTGGGTCTCCGCGAATGACTTCTTCGTGTGCTCATCACTTTGTGCGCCGTGTGGCCGTTTTAACCTGGCGGAGCCCATCTCTACTAGGTTAGACCTCAGCCGATGTTCGCCAGCTAGGTGTCTCGCCTGAGTCGAGAACACGTCTCCGCTGTAATTCCATCCGAGGAACCCTTCCGCGAGGAGGGTCATTCGCCCAGTGGTGCCGTGTTAATCCACACCCACTCACGTAAGTGTAGCCCGCCAGTCGAAGCGGTTTACCGTGACATGGCAACTTGAGCCATCACCCATGGGAAATTTAGGAGATGGCTGTGGACTAGTCATGTCCGTCTACCTGATGATGCAGAGTACCAGATATAAAAGGTACTACATCTCCAGAGCACCCACCCCATATATATATATATATATATATATATATATATATATATATATATATATATATATAGTTAATGAAAAGTTTGGTAATCCGTATGGATAAATCCTGTGAGGCTGAAATCCAGAGAGCTCAATGTCAAATCAGAGCAATTAGTAATTTAGATAGAAAACAGACAACATTAAGGGTCCATTGGAAGTGCGGTCTGATAAGCCAGGTGAAAATCATACACCTGGGGAAATAAATTATAACAAATGGACCCATTCATGCCTGTTTTCTATTTAGATATATATATATATATATATATATATATATATATATATATATATATATATATATATATGAAGAAATATACTCTTAAGGTGTGCTATATTTATGGGATAAAGTGCTCAATATCAGAGATAGAGCGTGTGTAAATATAAAAGTGAACATTGAAGTCAACACTCAATGGTGACAGGTTGTTTCATGCTAGACACAATCGTCAGTCCTGACAATTGCCTCTAGCATGAAAACAGCCTGTCGCCTCTAACTGTTGACTTCAATGTTCACTTTCATATATATATATATATATATATATATATATATATATATATTTGAAAAAAAAACAGAACACTTTTAAGGTTCCATGTAATAAGTTATTTCACCACAAACCTTTTAAAAGGCTCTGGATTATCAGACTTTACTTCTAAAAGTTAAAATGAAAATGAGAATATACCTGCGTATAGCGGAATAGGTCACAGGAACTGCATGATTTTCAACGTCTACTAAAAATTAACTGTGTATAATGCGCCCCCTTTTTTTTTTTTTTATAAAAAACTGATCATAAAAACTTGCACTATACTCGAGTATATCGTGTACCAGCGTATACTGTATGATATTTAACCTCTTCAAAAAAAAATGCCTGTGTATAGTGCGACCTTCTATTTGTTTGTGTAAAAAACAGCTAATCATAAAGTCTCACACTTTGCTTGAATATATACGGTCTTTCTTTGTATTTTATTTGCCACAATTTCATTGGCTGT
The DNA here is from genome assembly GCA_903632075.3 of Acanthosepion pharaonis. Taxonomy (NCBI): domain Eukaryota; kingdom Metazoa; phylum Mollusca; class Cephalopoda; order Sepiida; family Sepiidae; genus Acanthosepion; species Acanthosepion pharaonis. The sequence goes on from CAHIKZ030001393.1 coordinate 417,314, forward strand.
CGATCAGTGTTTATCTTACTTCCCCGGGCGTGTCAGTTTGTTTCGCTCTATTTCTTCTTAGTTATTTGCTGAAATAATTCAAGCGACGAGTCACTGCTGCGTGGAAGGACACGATTTCAAAAATGAAAAAGAAAAGTAATTCCTTTCCAAGCAACTGCACCGAAATTGAACTAAAGCTTTAAGCTGCTCCATTACTGACGTTCGTTTCCTTCTTCTATGTGTGCCGTGCTCTTTCATGGCTCTACACAATTTCTTGCTCATTGTAGATCTTAATAAATGCTGGCTTTTTTTGCTGTCTCTCCTACACCTTCACCCGGCATCCATTTACATTTGCTCGCTAGGCAGTTTATACTTTGTTTTCATCTGTCCCTCTTGCCTATAATCGGTCCTTTGAGTATCAAATTTTCCAAGCCATCTTTCCTCGTTATGATCCTTAAGAATTTTCCTGATGCTAAGTGTGTAAGTTTTCTTTTTCTTTCCATTATAGAAGTTTGTCCTTGCCCGTATATTATGTTCATGGTTTTCTTATTATCATTCTGTAGCACAGAATTTTTGTTGCTTCAAGTCTCTTCTTCATCTATGAAGAGATTGTCCAGCATTCACTGCCATATACGAGGACTGATATTTCAGTACTCTTTTCTTTGTTTCTGTTGCTTCAAGTCTCCTCTTCATCTATGAAGAGATTGTCCATCTTTCACTGCCATATAGGAGGACTGATATTACGTAACAGTTCAGTACTCTTTTCTTTGTTTCTGTTGCTTCAACTCTCTTCTTCATCTGTGAGGAGATTGTCCATCTTTCACTGCCATATAGGAGGACTGATATTACGTAATAGTTCAGTACTCTTTTCTTTGTTTCTGTTGCTTCAAGTCTCTTCTTCATCTGTGAGGAGATTGTCCAGCATTCACGGCCATATAGGAGGACTGATATTACGTAACAGTTCATTACTCTTTTTATTTGTTTCTGTTGCTTCAAGTCTCTTCTTCATCTGTGAGGAGATTGTCCAGTATTCACTGCCATATTGGAGGACTGATATTATGTAACAGTTCAATACTCTTTTAAATTTTTGTTTCTGTTTTTCAAGTCTCTTCTTCATCTGTGAGGAGATTTTGTAGCATTCACTGCCATATAGGAGGACTGATATTACGTAACAGTTCAGTAATTTTTTCTTTGTTTCTGTTGCTTCAAGTCACTTCTTCATCTGTGAGGAGATTGTCCATCATTCACTGCCATATAGGAGGACTGACATTACGTAACAGTTCAGCACTCTTTTCTTTGTTTCTCTTGCTTCAAGTCTCTTCATCATCTGTGAGGAGATTGTCCAGCATTCACTGCCATATAGGAGGACTGATATTACGTAACAGTTCAGTAATCTTTTCTTTGTTTCTGTTGCTTCAAGTCTCTTCTTCATCTGTGAGGAGATTTTCCAGCATCCACTGCCATATAAGGAGGACTGATATTAAGTAATATTTCAGTACCCTTTTCTTTGTTTCTGTTGCTTCAAGTCTCTTCTTCATCTGTGAGGATATTGTCAAGCATTAACTGCCATATAGGAGGATTGATATTACGTAACAGTTCAGTACTGTTATCTTTGTTTCTGTTCCTTCAAGTCTCTTCTTCATCTGTGAGGAGATTGTCCAGCATTCACTGCCATATAGGAGGATAGATATTACCTTACAATTCAGTGCTCTTTTCTTTGTTTCTTTTGCTTCAAGTTTCTTTTTGATCTGCCTCGACTGCATGAATTTAAGCCTGATTACTAGGTTGGCGTCTCGGTCCCACCCTTTCACTGTCAAAACAGTTAAATGAAGCCGCCTCTTCTACTTCAACAGTTTCTTCCCTAGCTCTTACCGACTCCCTTCTTACTCGCTTCCCTGATAGCTATAATCTTAAAAAATTTAAATGTAATGTCAATCGACATCTTCTGTTGCATTGTTTTCCACCTTTTTTTATCTTCCCCCGCTCTTTTTATCATTTCCTCACCCCCCCACACGCCATGTCAGCCTTTTCCGTTACTGTTTTGTAGCCCCTCACGTACTAGTGACACACCAGCCATCCTTGGGTTGAAATGTTGAAAAAAGTACTGCTTAAAATTCTAAGTTGTTCATAACTAATCTTGTCGCGTATTTCAGGAATTCGGTTTAATAGTAATATTTATTATACACACACACACACACACACACACACACACACACACACACACACACACACACACACATTTATATATATATATATATATATATATATATATATATAAAATGAATTAAGTCCGACAGTTATTTAATATATTTTTTGTTTATACGTCATTTTAATACATACAATTTAAGTAAATGATTTTTTAAAAAATAAACGGTATTAATTGAATTTAACGTCCTTTATTTCCAGAAATTACGTGGAAAATATGCGTTCTCTAACAGGAATCGAACCTGCGTCCCATGCAGAACCGTCAGTTGATCTGACTTGCTATTGAGAAAATGTCTGGTTAGCAAAGTCCGAATTACTGTTTATAAACAACAAATCTTCGGCGATCTTTCCTGAACGATCATATCTGCTTACGAAACGTACCTTAACGTAATCAATGACAACATATTGTGAAATAGATAAAGTAGGACAATTACTGAATATATTTTCTGTTTAACCGTTATTTTGATAGAGACAATTTTTTTAAGTAAACACCCCCCCACTTTTTTTTAAATAAATAAACAATATTAATTATATTTACCGGTCTGAATGATGTAATGACTTTTAAAAAAAGGATTTGCGGATTTACGTTTGAATATCCTTGTTTTAGAGTGAGGAAATCGCCCCCAAATTTTGTAAAAGTATTTTTGAAACACCCTATATATATATATATATATATGTGTGTGTGTGTGTGTGTGTGTGTGTGTGTGCAGGTATGTAGAAGAATAGGAAATAACACGTTAGGTAAATAATCCGAAGTTCTTTAGTATTTTTTTTTTATTTTTTTAAAAAACAATGCTCCATACAGAAGTAGAGCTTAAATTAAATTTCTAAATAATGAAAATTTATTAAACCATAGACATGTGTTAACGGTTTTTTGCCGACATCAACAAATTTTCGCATTAAATAATTATCTTAAAAAAATATCAAATTTCATAGTTTAATAAAGGGCTTTTAAAAGCTTAACCCAATCATTAAATAGAAAAATCCTTTATGAAGTCGTCAAAAAAACAAATTGTAGTACAGTGCGGCGCGTTTATATATGAAACAGCCCGTTGAAAATAAATAAATAAAATAAAATAAAACAAAATTATCCAGACACTTAACAACATACCATGGTGCCAAAATCTATCTTTCTCTGTGACTGACCAGATGATGTGCGTACATGAATGCCATCGCTGGGAACCTAACAGGTGCTACCACCTTGGGTCAGGGTGGAACTGGGGACACCAGCAATTAAGAGCTGGTTCCACGCTCCTCAAAACCTCCTGATCAGAGGCCTGGCTGCCGGATGTAATTTATCGTCTTGCCCAGGACGCGGATGTAGTTTATCATCTTATCCAGGACACGGTTGTAGTCTATCGTCTTACCCAGGACGCGGATGTAGTTTATCGTCTTACCCAGGACGCGGATGTAGTTTATCGTCATAACCAACCCAGGACGCGGGTGTAGCTTATCGTCTAACCCAGGATGGCAGTCAGGTTTGTTATTTTAGTTTAGCACAAAGTACAAGTATGGGGCACCCACTGAAGATCAAAATCACCCACCATGTTAATAATCAACCAGACTTGACTCACTAAGCACTATCCCAGACGTAGGTACACTATAACGCTTAGTTTAGTCTGACATAAGGTCACTAGTTGGGAGCAAAATCACTATTCAGTCAACTAAACTACTTCGTTCACTATTGCCTCACGCTGAGTTGCCTAAGTTGCTATTTACTAAGCTTAGCTTAGTTTGGCATAAGGCCACGGGTATGAGGCATCCAGCAAAGAACAAAGTTACTACACAGTAGCTCGTTAACCATTACCTTACGCTGAGGTGTCATAATTATCATTTACTAAGCTTAGCTTCAGTCAATTGTGTGCCACGCTTGATACACGTAGGCGATCATATATCTTTCGAAACATGACTGACGAGGCATATATTTTCTCCCAGTAGATTGCCATTTCTTTCTGCGGTAGACCAATTGCCATCCATGGCTATAGAACCCAGTCTGTCCTGCTATTTACCCATAGCTAGAGGGAGAAGAAGAGGATTCATACCTTTCCCAAGGGCCAGTCAGTCAGTTATGTGACATGCGTTATACACGCTTAGGCGATCATGTATCTTTCGATACATGACTGACGAGGCAGATTCTTTTCCCGCAATAGGTTGCCATTTCTTTCTGCAGTAGACCAGTCGCCATCCAAGGCTACAGACCCCGGTCTGTCTAATATTATTTTTGCCTAAAAATTAGAAGAAGAGGATTGATACATTAATAAAATCAAAGGGTATTAGCATGTAAGTGAATGCAATGGATTCAACGGGAATTCGAACTCGGCTTTCCGATTCCTGAATTAAAGCCGCTAAGCCACAAATATGGGACACCTAGTGAGGATCGAAATCCCTATTTAGTTATAAAGCTCAGACTAGCTTGTTAATCATTACCCCATAACGAGCGACACAAATATTATTGATTAAGCGAAATTTATTTTTGCACAAGGGTCACAATTATGTGGCATCCGATCAAGCTCATGACGAATTGTCTGCAAAACTAGTTTGTTAACCATTACACAAGTATGAGGCGCTCAAACGAATTAACAAGTTAGAATTGATCTCCTCTTCCATACACAGTGGAATGAAAATAAAAGGTTTCGGTTCGAAATTCCGAGGACGTTCGGAAAAGGCTTGAACACTGATATCCCTATTGGCGTATCGTCAGCACATTAGAAGGCACAAGGGAGAGACGAGCGCTAAAGAGAAAGTGCTAAAGAGACGCGGACCTGTGTGCAGAGAGAAGATCCGGGAGAACCAAGCCTGTCCAGTTATTGATGCTGTCAACCCATTTCTTGAAATGTCGGCTGCATCTCAGTATTTCTCTTGCCTGTGATTTTCATAATGGTTTTGATCACACTATCGTGACTGATAGCATATCCGACCAAGACCCGTTTCCGTTGTTGAATAGCCGACATAAGTAGTTCTTGAAAGCCTACAAGTGTTTTGACCATGCTCTTCACCTATTCGTTTTTTCCTGTGTCCCGAATACGAGCTATGAAGCAGAATTTCCAAGCGCCTGGTTCCGAACGAGGCTAATATTCTTCCGCCATCGGTTCATGTTTTATCAGGTCATCTCATAAGTTCTGTCCGAACTTTAACTTTATGTTAAAATGAACGAAATTTAAAGAGTATTTTATAATGTCAAATAGAGCTGGACATTATTTTTATGTTTAGATGCATTTAAACTGGTCAAATTTTATTTCAGAGAACAATAAAATTAAATTTTGTTTGATTAAAACCATGCTAACATGGAAGTACCCAAGAATCATTTGAGGCACATAATGCTTTATGAGTTCAAGAAAGGAAACTCAGCAGCCGAAGCGGTTAGAAACATTCACTCAGTTTATGGAGAGAATGTGTGAATGAAAGAACTTGCAGAAGATGGTTTGCAAAATTCAGAGGTGGAGATTTCATGTTTGAAGATGAAGATCGAACCGGACGTCCAGTTGAGTTTGATGAAAAGCTTCTTGAAGCAGCCCTTGAAGAAAATCCTGCTTTATCAGTTGAGGAATTGGCAGTGGTTCTCAGTTCAAACCATACAACTGTTCATCGTCATCTTCAACAACTTGGAAAAGTTCTAAACTTGGAAAATGGGTGCCTCATGAATTGTCTGAAAACAACCAAAATCGAGTTGACATCTGCTCTTCTCTCCATTCTCGCCAACTTGTTTCACCTTTTTGGATAGACTTGTGACTGGCGACGAAAAATGGATCTTTTATCAAAAATGTTAAGCGTCGTAGACAGTGGCTTGGTAAAGGGAAGGACCCCAGCCACAGCCGAGAAGGGAACTTCATGGGCAAAAGGTTCTTCTTTCAATCTGGTGGGATCGCCAAGGAATAATACTTTGAATTCTTACCACCTAATGCAACAATTAATGTTCAAATATACTGTCAGCAATTAGAGCGTTTGAACCAAGCTTTGAGGAAAAAAAAGACCCTGTTCTAGTGAATCGAAAAGAGGTGATGTTTCATCAGGACAATGCGCGACCCCACACAGCAAGAATCACGTCACAAAAGATCGAAGAACTTGGTTGGGAGAAAATTCCTCATCCACCTTATTCTCCCGATCTTGCTCCTTCAGACTTTGTTTGTTTCGTAGTTTCAGAATCATTTGGAAGAAACAGCTTTATTGGAAGAAGAGGTTAAAACTGACATGAGTTCTTCGAAAAGCCAAAAAAAGAATTTTGAGTGATGGAATATTTATTTGTTAATAGATGGAAGGAAGTCATAGATAATCAGGGAAAATACATTGTTGATTGAATCCAAATTAAATGTAACAGCAAAATTGTTAAAATTCGGACAGAATTAAAAATTTGAAATGATTATATTCTTGAAATTTAAGTGCATTAACAAGGAAAGATAAAAAAACTGGATGTTTTAAAATATAATCAACTTTGATCTTCAAAAATTTAAATGCAATGTCAGTTTTATCTTTATCTTAAAAAAAAAAATTTGAAACGTCAGTCAATTATTGAAAGATACAACTTACGTCTTACCTAAACTTACTTGGGGTGAACGCATTGAAATTCTCGAAGCTATAACACCTTATCGTGATGAAATCGATCATAACAAAAAAAATGACATGTTCAACATTAATTAATTATTTAAGGATCTGGAAGTTTTATTGAAACATTGGGAAAAGTTCAAATATATATTTATATCTACCAGGATCATTTTCCAAAAATTTTTCAAGATAGTATCTTCTATTCTCTGGGAATTATCTTTCATTTTCTGTGATGAGAATACAATTCATCCATCTTTTTTTTCTTCTTCAAATGGGATTTGATGAGGAAGGAAGGCAAAAATCTTTTTCATTGTTCTTGAAGGAGAGGTCATAGCAGGAATTCCTTTTTCCTTTAAATGGATGCTAGAATAGGATGGATTGAGTTGGACAAGAAGACTAATTGATCTTTTTTTAAGGAATACGTTGAAATGATGATCCCAAACATAAAAGAAGAAGGGACCTTTAGGATCCATGGAAAGGTTGTTTATCTGGATTTTATCCTTTCTCTTTCTAGTTGAAGTCTTCCATCTGGTCGATTTTTTCAGTTTTATTATGACAAATATTTAGAAAGATAGTCTAAACGTTTTAACTGAAAATCTTGCATCTTAAAAAAATGACTTGGTTAATTTCAGAGTTTGTTAAAATTTTCAAGACTTTTACAGATATTATGTAACATTAAAGCAGCAAATTTTGATTTACTAAATGTTCTTGTCTATTCCTCATCTTTAGTTTGCCGTATTTATTACAACGTTTCGGCCTTTCAGAGCTATCATGTTGGAGCCAAGATTTTGAGTTGTTTTATTACTTGTAGATGAATTAACTTTTTATTTTGGTTTAAATTTCATCGTTTGGTTGAAAAATTTATTACAACGTTTCTAGTTTTTTTTTTTTTATTTTTTTTATATTGAATTCTGAGTTTGAGGTTAATAGAAAAATGAACAAAATTACATCTGTCTAAATTTATTATGAAAATCGAAATTTGACAATTTTTTGGTCTGGATCGGTCAGGAATATTTTTAAAAATGAAAAGAATGTCTGATTTCAAAATGTTATGCTATTTTGGGTTACGGCCCTTCTGGGGAAAATTTGAAATATTTTATTTTTTAAACATGTAATTTAGGAGAACAAATTTTTTAATATATATTGAAATATATATATATATATTTTATCTATATATATATATATATATATATAAATAACATTTTAAAACTGGACAAATTTGACTTTTATTATTTTAATATATTTTGTTATACGTTATTTATATAGACACCAAAAATTTAAATGCTCTGTTTAGTAATAAACAGTATTAATAAAAATAACGGTTTGAACATGTTTGATTAGAAAAAACCAAGAAAATATAAATTGTGACAGGAATGGAACCTGTATCCTTTTATTTTGGAACCTTAAATATAGCCTGAAAAATTTCGGACAAAAATATCTGCTCTTTTTTATTTAAATTGAACAAATGACGTTGAATAAAATGAAAAAATAAACAAAAATCTGACAATTTATTTTATTATATTTTATTGTTAATTCCGTTAGAAATGATAGAAAATAATGTTTGAATTTAAAAAATCCTAAGATAATTTTTTTTAAAACAGTATTATTATTTTTATTCTTTAAAATAAAACAGGACATTTTTTATAAAATATTTTTGAGATGTTTAAATAAATAAAAATAACAATATTTATTTATTGTTATGGTCTGGTTCCTTATACCACGGTGATAGTCCATTATTTGAACCAATAAAAGAAAGAACTCGAACACGGATATGGAATTGTGGTCCAACAGATATATTACAAACAGAAATATATACAGATTAGCCATAGAAAGTGTTATAAACGAAGAATCAGGTTTAGTAGAGAGAACGATTTGTAGTCTCGACACAGAATTGGAACAAATTCCAATGTTTGTTGAGACACCAGTAAACGTCTGAATCTCAGACTACTGTTTCGGACTGCCTCTGATTTTTATTTGACTTTGTTTGTTTTATGTTTATTTTTATTGTTTTGTTTTTTTGTACCACGAAATGATAGAAAAAATAAAGAAACCAATAAAAGAAAAATAACGAACACGGATATGGAATAAACATCCAGATATATTATAAATATATATATATATATATATAGTTCAATGTTCTTTCATGAACAATCAGGTTTAATAGAGAGAACAATGTAGTCTTGACCAGTATTTTTATTACAATGTCTTGCTAGTAATTGTCTGAACTCGACTCTGTTTCGGACTGCCTCTCACTCGACTCTTGACTCGATTTGAACTTTATATTTCGATTTGAACTACTGATTCGATAAAAAATATTGACGATATTCAGTTTATACTTTTTTTATTTTTTTACAAGGGCATCATTTAAAATAAGGCCGGTTTAACATTTATATAATGTAATTTTTAAAACAAAATAAATATTGAATCCATATAAATTAAAATTTAGGGTCGTTTTTTTTCCTACAAATTTTTTTTTTAAAAAGCGTAGCCTCTTTCCAGGTTATTATCCCTTTTTGCATATAGATGATGCTATTAAAGTTTCAACAAATATATATGAATCGTTCAGTTGATTTAGATATATATTGATATATTTATATATACTCCTGAGGCGCATATATATATATACATATGTATATATATAATAGAAATTTAAAATTTCTATCTATTATAATTTATATTTAATAATAAATAACATTTTTTTCAATTCGAGTTTACAGCTCAATTGCCAAAAAAATTTGGACATTCAGATATATATAAATTTTATTTAACATGTAAATTATAAAGTTGTTTATTAATACATATATATTAAATATATATATTATATCAATATTCATATAATATATATATATATATATATATATAAATATATTTCGATAGTGTGACGTATGTGAGGTCCTGAGAAATTAAAGATGTTTTGTTTACATTTTCTTATTTTACATGTGATATTTAGTGGCGAATTTCTTAAAAATATTTTCAACGTCTTAGAGGGAATCTTAAAAGGCTGTTTAAAAAAATGGATACGTACTCAAGGGTTAAGTTCAAAAACAATCTTTGGTATATTTCCATTTTATTTTATAATAATGATTAATTACCATTTTTGTTTAATTTCTGAATAAACAATAAAAGTATGGAATTTGAAAATAATGGGAACTAGGGTGACATAGGTTTATGGGTTTTTAATATCTATATCAATAGGGATGATAGTCACAAAATTTATTTTTTTATCTGATTAAAAATGTATAAAAGGAAATCTGTTTTTCAATTTAACTTTTAGCGATTTTTAAATTTCGTCCAAAATTTCGGCTTATGAAATCAATTTTTTACATTTTCTTTTTTTAATTCATAATCGTTTTGTTTTTTTTTCCTGCGAATGAAATTCAATAAATCAGAAAACTTTTCACATGAAACTGACTTAAATAACCACAAAAACATATTTATTTTAGATATTCATTTTTTCTTTAAATTTTAAAATCTGTTTAAAGAATTTCATTTTGTGGAATTGTTGATTTGCAAAAATTTGAATATTTTTTATTTCAAAAAATTTTTTAATGTCTCTTTGTCTATTGAGGTTTAAATTTTGTTTTTTTAACATTGTTCTGTATAGTCAAGAATAAAGCATACTATTATATGGGATTAATCTTTATATATATATATATATATATATATATATATATATATATATATATATATATATATATATATATATATATATATATATATATATATATATATATATATATATATATATATATATATATATATATATTTCGATATATATATATATATATATATATTTTTTATTTAAAATTCCAATTCCAAATCGCTACATAAGAGGTCTCATGTTTCAAAACAAGAGCCGAAAACTTCAATATAATCCTTTAAATTAAATTGAGTTGAAAGTAAAATGGGCTCCGTTTCATCTTCAAGCGAAATTTTTGTTGGAATAACGTATATCTGAAATTTACTTGTTTTAAAATTGAAATCAAAATCCCCATGGTAACAGCTATGGTGAATTTTCTAAATTGGGTAGGCGAGTGTAGGGTGTTTATATTAAGTAGCGGTATAGAGATACTTTCAAGGTGTCAAGTCGGGGGAAAGGTGGGGTGTCAAAAATGAAACGGAAGATGTATTGGCCATCGTCTAGTTTGTTTGTCTATGGAGATTTATTTATTTATTTTATTTTTATTTTATTATGAAAGGGAATTGTGCATATAAAAAAAAAAACTTTCGTAACGTTTTTTTTTGACGACTTCATAAAGGGTTATCTTTTATGTAAGGTATTTAAACTACTAATTTAGGCTATGGATTATGAAGTGTGTTATGTAGTATGCATGTTTGTAGTTAATTATTCCTACTATGAATCTGATGATTGGGCTATTTGTTAAACAAGTTATAATTTTTTTTTTTTTATCTAATAATTCAAACCAAAAATCTGATGATGCCTACAAAAAACCGTTAACTCGTGTCTATTATTTAATAATTATTATTATTTAGAAGTTTAATGATGTGCAATTTTTCATGGAGGCACAAAGGGCATGGGTCATCCCAAGCTTTACATATTCTAGCGTTGTCAATAATATATATATATTATATATATATATATATATATATATATATATATATATATATATATATATATATATATATAAATGAGAAAAAAACAGATGGAGTAAATGCCACTCCATTTACTTTTAAAAAAGTCATTTCAATACAAAAGTAGAGCAATATATTATTATTATTTTTATTATAAGCGATTCTAATGTAAAACCTGTTGAAAACGCTACACAAAGGCTTTCATGTTCCAACACTTTGATTGTACTTCTTCAGGCCATGGTAAATAACTGGTGATTAAATGATTTTTAAGAAAATTAGTTAAAGTTGGGAAGTGGAAATAAGGTTAGAATTAAAAATAGTGGGTATGTCTTGGTTAACCAATTAAAGGTCAGATCTTCGCTAAATAGAAAATAAGTTCAGAGGGTCGAGGTGGGTGACTTATTTTTTTTTTCTGCCATGATAAACCGGAACATAAACTGGCTATCATTGATGATTGCGGAAAATATGTCAGTGACAAATCTCTGAGATATTCAACTAACATATTTTTTTTAATTTAATCTCTTACAATATATAATATATATATATATATATATATATATATATATATATATATATATATATGCTATCAAAAAAATATGACAAAGTCCGACAATTATTTTAAGACATTTTTTTTATGTTTTTACGTTTTTTTTAATATCTATATAAATTCTGTTTATAATAGACAGTATTAAAAAAATTTAAAAAGATGGATTCGAGAAATTTTGATAGAAAAACTTATTCTCCGACAGGAATCGAACCTGTATCCTATACGGAACCGTCATTATAGCCTGACGTTTCTTTTGACCGATTTATTTTATACAGAGGAGTTTTTTTTTCATTAGGAAGGTCGATTTCTTTTTCAGGCCGGTAAATGTTGTTTAATACTGTTTATTATAAACAGAGCATTTACTTAAATATTTGTATCTATAAAAAGAATGTTAAACATAAAAATATATTAAAATAATTGTCGGACTTTGTCCAATTCATATATATATGACGTCATTTGTTTACATTTGGATATATTATAGAGCAGATATAAAAGTAAAGAGAAAAAAACCATGGAGAATTTATTTGTTTAAAAACTTTTAAAAGACGATCTTTTTCGAAACGCATCCTGTATCAATCGATAAAAATAACGTCAGGCTATATGACGGTTTTTTTAGGGATACAGGTTCGATACCTATCGAAGGACGAATATTTTCTATGATTTTCATTTTGTTTACATTTGGATATTTCTGTTATTTTAGAGCAGATATGAAAGTACGAGAGAAAATCATGGAGAATTTTATAAAAAACACAATAAAGACGATCTTCCTAAGCAGAAAATTTTTTTTGGCTCAATCTTCTAAAATTTCTTTACGTCCATCTATATGACGGTTCCGTATAGGATACAGGTTTGATTCCTGTCGAAGGACGAATATTTTCTATAAAAATTTCTCGGACATTCAGGTTTTTAAATGTTGTTTAACACTGTTTATTATAAAACAGAGCATTTACTTAAATATTTGTAATTATAAAAATTTAAAATAATCAAATATATATATATATATATATATATATATATATATATATATATATATATATGTGTGTGTGTGTGTTATTTATAAAGGGTGTTCCAATCACTTGGATCGATTTTAAATTTGAATTAAGTTTAAACGTCTAATGACAATTTTTTTTTTTCAGATTTAACAACTTAAGTCTTTGGCAATTTAAAACCATGGAAAGATTAACAATAAAACAACTTGTTAAAATTATCGAAATACTTTTTATTACGAAAAATGGACGTTCAAACAGAAATGCAATGCAAAAAATGTCACATCATCTCAAAAAAACAGCGAAGTCTATTGGCCACCACGATTGTGCAACTTGATGACTTTAGATTTCTTCCTTTGTGGGTCAAATAAAAAAATAAACGTGGGATAAAAGTGTTGGGATAAAAAGCAACAATGTTATCAAACTAGTAATAAATAATGGTAATAATGAAGAGTGTATAGCGCCAGAGTGTTGGGATGAAAAGCAACAATAATAAGATGGAATCAAACTAGGCCTAAAATAATTGTAATAATGAAGAGTAAAAAAAGAGGAATAAAAAAATTTGCCACATACCGTGTGACAATAAATGAAAGAAAATTGGCAACCCACTACCAAAAATATAAAGACGAACATTCTAATACAAATCACACGTAAAAGAAAAAATTTTTCACTTTTTATTGACGCTGTCACACATCGAGAAGGTCTGTATGAAGACCACCATTTTTCGTAGCACAAAATGATGCAACGCCATGCCCTTCGTGATACTTTACGAGGCTGTGCTTTGTCGATTGTTACAAAGGCTCTCCGAACGACTAAATCAAAACTGATAAATATTCTGGTATCGTATATATAAAAAAAATAAAAATCCACAAACCGTTGACATCTTTTTATGTGTCATATCCTTTCAAGACATAGGTGATCATGGCTCTCTAGCTGCCTTTATCCCTTGCAGCTTTCAACAAGTTCCTTCCCTTTGCTTCCTCCCCCAGATCACGTTCTGTCATCCACTTGCTTAAGCCCGCTAGGTATGTCATGCATTGTTTTCCCTTGTCTCTCTTTCCCGCTATTCAAACCCGTGAGTATCAGATTCTCCAGGCTCTCCTTCCTCATTATGTGTCCCAGAAACTTCAACTGCCTCTTCCTGATGTTAATATAAGCCTCCTCCTTGTTTAGGAAGGCGATCATGGCTTTCCATCTATCTTCTATCCCAATTGCAGCTCTCAACAAGTTCCTTCCCTCTGCTTCCTGTCCTAGACCACGTTCTGTCATCCATTTGTTTAAGTCCGCCAGGTAATGTCACACGTTGTTTACCCTTGTCTCTCTTCTATTCTATTCGACCTGTGGTATCAGATGCTAAAAAAATACATTATGTGTCCCAGGAACTTCAGCCAATCTTCGAATGATGTTAAAGTATATTATTTCCTCCTTGTTTAGGATTTTAATACTGGCGATTCATGGCTCTCCACCTGCCTCTATCCTTTGCAACTCTCCACAAGTTCCTTCCCTCTGCTTCCTGTCCTAGACCACGTTCTGTCATCCACTTGCTTAAGCCCGCTAGGTATGTCATGCATTGTTTTTCCTTGTCTCTCTTTCCCGCTATTTTATAAGTGGAGTATCAATTCTCCAGGTTATTCCTTCCTCATTATGTGTCCCAGAAACTTCAATACCTATTAAATATAAGTATAAGCCTCTCCTTGTTTTAGGACATGTAAATTCGATATGAATTCTCCACCTGCCTCTATCCTTTGCAACTCTCCACAAGTTCCTTCCCTCTGCTTCCTGTCCTAGACCACGTTCTGTCATCCAATATAAAAAAAATGTCAAAGGTATGTCATACAATTGTTTTCCTATTCTCTCTTTCCCTCTATTATTTTTCTGATATCAGATTCTCCAATTTTCTTCCTCATTACGTAACCAAAGTTTTTTCAGCTGCCATCTTTCTGGTGAAAAGTAATAAAAATTCCTCCTTGTTTGCATCCTCTAAAGACCCCATAAATTGATCACATCCTCAGCATCCTTCTGTATAACCACATATCTGTTATTGAGTCTCTTCTTCATCTTTGAGGAGACAGTCCAACATTCGCTGCTGTAAAGAAGAACAGATGTCGCATAACAGCTTAGAAGTGTTTGCTTACCAAAGAAATCCTGTCTCGCAATTTTTGCCCAGCTTTTTGGAATCATTCGTTTTGGCCATCCCAATACGTTTACGGATCTTTTCATTTTACTTACCAACTTCTAAGGTATTTAAATTTCCGCCTCTGCTTGATTCTAGTTTTGACAACCTTGAGATAGCATTTCGGGCTCATCCTCTTACTGACGACCATACACTCCGTCTTCTTGTAGTTTATGCTTTCAAGAAAGAAAATTTCACTCTCCTTCGCTACCTTCTGTAGAAGATTTTGTCATTTCATTTCCGTATGCTATCAGTGCTGTGTCATCTGCGCATCTTATGTTGTTAAGATTGTGGCCGCCAATAAAAAAAATGTAGGTTCAAATATCAATTTTACTCTATTATAGGTTGAACAGGTCCGGTGAATAGACACGTCCTGTTTACGCCCATTTTTATTTTTGTATATTCGCTGAACACGTTCCCTATGCGCATGCATGCTGTTTGCTGCCAAAATAGGGTCTTAAAATTATATTACGCAAGGTGATTTTTCTTTTCGGATCATTCTATACGATTTAAAAAATAATTTAAATGCAAGATCAATCGTAATCTTCTGTCTTCCGGAATCCAGTTTTTTTATTGTCCTTTCTCCTCACCAGTCTATTCATTATCTTTCACTGCCGGGAACTCCCTTGCGTCTCAGTGGCATTATCGCCTTGCTTGCGATGAAATGATTTTTAAAAAATGTGAATAAAATGAAAAAGTAGACAAAATGAATTTGGGGAAAGAATTTTTTCATTTTTTCTTTTTTAATCATTTTTTTTTTTTTTGATAGCACGTCGCTCCGGGATGAAGTCGATCATGAAACTATACAGCTCTCTTTTCCTTATCATTGTGAAGTGAAGCAATGTCGAGCATGGTCAGTAACCTAGATAGATGACTATTTAGGAATACCTGGTATTGTAAGCTTGGATGTGCGGATGGATAACAACTTGGAATTGGTAATCGAAGAGCCGAGTTCCAATTCTCCTTGGGTTCGTTATATCCACTGAGGGAAAAATAGGAAAAGTATGAATACACTTCTCTCCCCCATCTATGGATTAATTAGTAAGATTTGTATTACTACATCATTATTACACTCCACCAACGGATTCTCCTCCAGTTCCTATCCCACGAACGCAGGTGTTCCCCAAGGCTCCATCCTTGGCCCCACTCTTTTCCTTATTTTCAACAATGACCTTCCTGACGCCAAAGATTCCCAAGTTGGCATCTACGCAGACGACACTACAATTTACTCCTGCCTCAAAAACAAATCTAGTGTCGGTGACAAAACTAACCTGGCCGTGCGTCTTGAAATGGACCTCCAATCGGTTGTTAACTGGGGCAAGAATTGGCTGGTCAGCTTTAACGCCTCAAAAACTAAATTACTCTCCATTAACCACCATAGAGATCCTTCCCTGCCCCCCCCTTAAAATGTCTGATAGTCAACTTCTTGAGAGCAACTCCCTGCGTCTGCTCGGTCTCACGTTGACTGCTGACCTGAGATGGAACAAATACATTGAGTCAATTGCTTCTTCCACCGCGAGGAAAGTTGGCTCTCTGTGCCGCGCCAGGAAATTTTTTCTCCCGGAATCGATACTTCAAATATACAAATCAACCATTCGCCCTTGCATGGAGTATTGCTGCCATATATGGTCTGGGCACCTTCTGTTTACCTCGGAGTTCTTGACAAGATCCAGAGACGGATATGTAATATAATTGGCCCTGATCTGGCGTCTCGTCTACAGTCACTCTCTCACAGACGCGCCGTCGCCTCTCTCTGTCTGTTTTTTTACAAATACTTTCATGGTAATTGCTCCGATGAGCTGCTTTCACTGGTTCCCAGACTCCATGAATTCAAGCGCCCTACGAGGCTGGCATCCCGCTCCCACCCTTACACTGTAGAAACTTTTAAATGTAGCCGTCTCTTCTACTCCAATAGCTTCATACCTCGCACCTCTCGCCTGTGGAACACCCTTCCCAATTACTGTTTCCCTGAGAGCTATAATCTCCAACTATTCAAATGTAATGTCAATCGACATCTCCAGTTACCTTGATCTATCCACTATCCTTCTCCTCATCCTTTCTTCTATCACTCCTATCTGCTCTCGCTCCAAATCTTCTGCAACCCCCTGCATCCTAGTGGCTTCACGCCTTGCTTGGGGCGTAATTAAAAAAAAAAAAAAAAAAATGGTTATATTATATATATATATATATATATATATAAATGGAATCCAATTTTTTTATTTGAAAGGATGTATTTGATCATGAATTTGTCTCCCGGAAAGAATTTTTTCAATTATATGTGAATTGCATGACTTCAAGAACAAAAGATAATGGAGTTGTTTTTCATTTTGCCTTCTCCATGTTTTTGAATTTATTTGAGAAATCTCTTTAAAATCTGAAAATCAAAAATCATGTCTCTAAATCCCAAATGAAAAAATTATCTGTGATATCTTTTTTTTTAAAAGATAGTGGAAATGAAAAAATTGTCTTCTCAGAAATTTAATTCAATTTTCCCTTTCCTATGTATTTGATCATGTCTCTCCACGTTTTCCTTTTCTTCGTTATCTGTGATTTGCCATTTCTTCTGAGGAAAAGATAGTGGAGTCGTTTTTCATTTGTCTTCTTAACAATTCAAAATTCAATTCAATTTTTCCCATTCGTATGTATTTGAATCGAATTTATATATTAATTTAGTCTTTTTTTTTTCTTTTTCTTCGTTATCTGTGATTTGCCATTTCTTTTTGGGAATGATAGTGAAGTCGTTTTTCATTTGTCTTCTCCAAGGTTTGTAATTCAATTTTCTATTTAGTATGTATTTGATCATGTCTCTCCACGTTTTCCTTTATAATTATTATCTATATTTGCCATTTAAAAAAAGGAAATATATAAATAATTGTTTTTCCGTTATTTTAAAACTAATAAAATTTCAAGTTGTTTCCCCAAAAATTTTTTTGTAATTAAAATATTACGTTTTTTTTTTCCATCTACTGGATATAAGAAAAAGATGGATTCCTGGCTTTCCGTGTTGGTTTAATGTGATGTGAAAAATAACAAAAAAGTTTTAAAAATTTTTTATTCCAAAAAAAAAATAAAAAAATAACATTATTTTTTGAATATTTTTATTATTTTGATTTTACCTTTTTCTCAAAAAAAAAAAAAAAATTTCAAAAACGTTTAAGCATACATTTAAAATAAAATTCATTAAAGGAACCCAAGCAAATGTTTGAATATTTTTATTCTCAAACAGGATTTTAGAAGAAAAAAAAAAAAAAAAAAGTGATTAAGAAAGATTTAACTGTTTTTTTTCAAAGAATAAAAAATTTTCCATTACTTTGAAACTTTTTTTAAAATTGGTTTCAACATCGTCAAATTTTTGAAAAAAAAAAAGTCAAGATTGACAATGATTCTAGAAATTAAAGATTTAAATAACAAAATTTAATAATTTTCTTTTCATCAATTCTATATATATTTTATTTTCTATATATAATAAATAAATCTTTATAATGTTGCTAGAATTTTTTCATGTTTTATTTTTTTTTTTTTGGAAAAAAAATTCTTTTATCATTATTTTAAATTAAAAACAACGCATTTTTGTTTTCTTAATTTTTTTGTAATAAATTTCTTTTTTTCTCTTTTAAATTTATTTTTTTTTTTTTTCAAAAGAAAAAAAAGTTAAATATTTAATTTTTGAAAACCATTAAAAATTTCTTTCTTTATTTCTTTCTTTCTTTAATTTTTAATTTATCTTTCTTTTACTTTTCTTTTTTTTACAATTTCAAATTAAATTAAATTTCAATTCTTTCTTTAAGATCCTGCCAATTCATAATTTTTTAAAAAATTTTTTTGCAAATCTTTTCTTTCTGCCATTTTCAACCAAATTTCATTTTCTTTCAAAAAATTTGAGATTGCAAATTTTTTTTCTTACTATTTTTTTTCATTTTTTTTTTATGTTTTTTTAGTATCTTTCTTTTCAATTTTTTTTTTTTAAAAGCAATTGCATGTCTTTGGAAAATTTTAAAAAATAACTTCATCTTTTTTTCATTTTTTTTTTTTTTTCTTTCTTTTTTTCAGGGATTTTTAAATTTTAAAAAAATTTCAAAATTCTTTCTTTTTTTTCATTTTTATTTCATTTTTTTTTGTTTTTAATTTTGGAAATTTTAAATTTTGTCTTTTAATTTCAAAAAAACTTTTTAATTTTCAATTTCTCATTTTTTATTTCTTTTTATATTTTAATTTCTATTTTTTATTTTTTTTTCTATTTTCTTTATTTTTTGTTAAATTTTTCAATTTGAAATCAGAACTTTTTTTTTTTAATTTTTTATTTTCTTTCAAAAATTTTGTTTTTTAAAGAAATATTTTTTTTCAAATTTTAAATTTAATTTAAAAGATCTTGGAATCCTAAAAATTCAAAATCTTTTTTTATAAAATATTTTAAAAATTTTTCCAAAATGTATTTTTTAATTTTATTTCATATTTTATTTTTTTGTATTTCAAAGAATATTTCTTTTTTTTTTTTTTTTTTTCTTTCTTTTTTTCTTTCTTTCATATTTAAAATATTAAATTTATAGATCATGAAAATATTTTTTTTTTCAAATTTTTCAAAAAAAATTTTTTTTCTTTCTGAATAGATTTTTTTTTTTTTTTTTTTCTTTTTGATTTTTGGAAATTTTTTTAATTTTCTTAAAAATTATTTTTTAAGAATATGAATTGAACATTTAAAATTCTTTTCATTTGATTTTTAATAAAAATTAAATTTTTATTTATTAAAAGAATTTTATAGATGATTTAGAACAAAAATATTACTGTTTTTTTTTTTTTTTTTTTTTCTCAATGATTTTTTGGTTTTTTTTTTTTTTTTTAAAATTTTTTTTTTTTTTTTTTTTTTTTTTTTTTCAAAAAAAAAAAAAAATTGGAAAAATTTTTTTTTCAATTTTTCTTTTTTTCAATTTAATTCTTCTTTATGGTTTTAATTTTTTTTAAAAAAGAAAATTAAATTTCAATCTTTAAATTTTTTTTTTTTTTCTTTTTTTTCTTTTTATTTTTTTTTTTTTTTTTTCCATTTTTTAAACTTAATTTTTTTTTTTTTTCTTTCTTTTTTTTTCATTTTTTGGTTTTTTTGATTTTTTTTTTTCTTGAATAACACAAAAAAGGAAAAAATTTTTTCTTTTTATAAAATTTTTTTTTGTTTTTTTTTATTTCTTTTTTTAATTTTTTCTTTTTTTGATGAAATATTAAAATAATTTTTTTTTTTTTTTAAAACTTTTCTTTTCAACTTTTTTTTTTTTTCTTTA
Source organism: Acanthosepion pharaonis (assembly GCA_903632075.3). NCBI lineage: Eukaryota > Metazoa > Mollusca > Cephalopoda > Sepiida > Sepiidae > Acanthosepion > Acanthosepion pharaonis. Next base: position 437,606 of record CAHIKZ030001393.1, read on the forward strand.
TTTTAGATTCAAAACATTTTTATTTCTTCTTTCTTTTTGAACCATTTTTATTTTTTTTTTCTTTTTTTTTTAAAAAATTTTTTTTTTTTTTTGATTTTTAATTTCTTTGTTTTTTTTCTTTTTTTTATTTTTTTTTTTTCTTTTTTTTTTATTTTTTTTTAAGAAAATTTTATCCATTTATTTTCTTTTTCAAATTTTTAGATAAATTTCTTTCATTTATTTAATTTATCATATTTTTTTTTTTTTTTTTTTTTTTCTTTTTTTTTTATTTTTTCTTTTTTTTTTTAGTTTATTGAACAATTTTCATATTTTAATTTCTATTTTCTTTACCACATTTTTTATTTAAAAAAATTTTTTTTTTTATTTATAAATTTTTTTTCTTTTTATAATTTTTTTTTTTTTTATTTTTTCTTTTTTTTTTGAAATAATTATTTTTTTATTTATTTATTTATATATTTTATTTTTAAATTTTCTTTTATTTCTAAAAAAAGATTAAAAAATTAGTTTTGGCATGAATTTTCTTTTATATTTTTTAAAAAATTTTTTTTTTTTTTATTTTTAAACTTTTTTTTTTGAAATTTCTTTTTTTTTTTTTTCTTTTTTTCTAAGATCCTTAAAATCTGTAATATTTTTTTTTCTGATTTTTCTTTCAATAAATTTAATGCCATTTTCTTTCTTTTTTTTCTTTTCTTTTTTTTTTTTACTTTTTTTTTTTTTTTTTTTCTTTTTTTTTTTTTTTTTGAAAAATATTCTCTTTTTTCTTTAATTTTTTCTGACTTATTTTTTTTTATTAAAATTTTTTTTGAAATTTTTCCTTGGAAAACATTTTGTTTCATTTTTTTTTTTTTTTTTGTTTGTTTTTTTTTTTTCTTTTTTCATGTTTCTTTTTCTTTTTTTTCTTTAATTTACTTTCTTTTATTGATAGATATTTTTTTTTTTAATTTTTTATATGTTTTTCAATTAAAAATTTTTTTTTTTTCAGAATAAAAAATATATTTTTCAATTTTTTTTTTTTTTAAAAAAATTCTATATTCTCTCAATTTTTATTTCTTTTTAAAAAAAGAATTCCTTTTAAAAAATGTTTTCATTTTTTTATTTCTTTTTTGTCTTTTTATCTTTTTTTTGCTATCTTTATTTTTTTAAATTATTGGTAAATTCTATTTTTTTTATTCCATTTTTTTTTTTTCTTTTATTTTCTTATTTTTTTTTTCTTTCTTTTTTTTATGTTTTTATTTTCCATTTTTATATTTCTTTTTTCTTTATTTTTTTTTTTTTTTTATAGATTTTTTTTTTTGGTTGTTTTTTTTTCGTAAATTTTTTTCTTTTCTTTTCATTGTCTTTTTTTCTTTATCTTTAAATTTTTTCTTTGAAATTAAATTTTATTTTTACTTCTTGTAATGTTTTTTATATTTTTCCTTTCTTTTTTTTTTTCTTTTTAAAAATTTCTTTTTACGTTTTTTTATTTTTTTTCTTGAAATGACACTTCTACCTTTTTTATTTTTTTTTTCCATTTTTTTTTTTTTTTTTTTATGAAAAATTTTTTTCCTTTTCGGTTTTTTTCATTTTTTTTTTTTTACTTTTTGAAAATTTCTTCTTCGATTTCTTTTTTCTTTCTTTCTTTTTTTCCTGTATTTTTCTTTTTTTTCATTTTCTTTCTTTTTTTTTCTTTCTAAAAAATTTTTTTTTCTTTTTTTTCTTTCTTTCTTTTTTCTTTTTCTTTTTTTTCTTATGTTTTTTTTTTCTGTTGCATTTTCTTGAGTCATTTTTTTCTTTCTTTCTTTTTTTCTTTTTTTTTTTTTTCTTTCTTTCGAAAAAAAACATGTTTTCTTCCAGTCATTTTCTTTCTTTCTTTCTTTCTTTCTTTCTTTCTTTCTTTCTTTTGTCTGTTTTACTTTGCCTATCTTGTTTTTATTTTGCCTTTTTTCTTTACAATATTTTAATTTATTTAATATCTTCTTTTTCTCTTTATTTTTCTCTCTTATGTTTTTTATTACTGTCTTTTGTCCCTTTTCTTTTCTTTTCTTTTCCTTCTTTTTCTTTACTTATACCTCTCTTTTACTTTTCTCTCCATATGCTTTTAATTCTTTCTTTTTGTCTTTTTCTTTCTTTTCTTCTTCTCCCATTTTGTTTCAATCTTTAATATTTCTTTCTTTAATTTGCTTGTTTCATTCTTGCTATAAAATATTTTTCTTTCTTTTTGTCATTCCATAGGCAGAAAAAAAAAGTCTAAAAAAGATATATGAATATGTTACCAGACAGGTTGTTCCTGTGCATGGTTTTTCTTTTAAAATATGGCATAAGTGAATAATGGGGAAATAAAAGAATTTTTAGAGAGTTATAATTTCAACGGAAAAATAAGAAAAACCAACATAAAATTTGTAGAACGTCAAAGAAAAGGACCAGGCATTTAAAATAAAAAAATGAAGAAACCATAAAAGTGGAGGAGCAGGGAAGACAGAAAAATCATTCTATTTGGCTGTAAAATTTAAAAACAAGATGGCGCTTCCAGATGGAAAATGAAGAATTTGATGCGTCTGAGAAATACAGGAAACGGAAAATGGAAACATTTAAATATACCCATTTTTCTGCATTCTTTTTTCTTTATTTGGTGTCGTTGATTTTATATTTTCTTCATCTAGTAGTTGGATTTGTCGTATTGAACACGATTTTTTTTTTCTCCTTTCATATTTTGAATGCGTCGGATTGTTCAGAAATTAATGGCACATATTTTTAGAGCGATAATAACTAACGCCAGCTAAAATGTAACTAAAATTAGATTTACTTATCAAGTATATAATCATCATTATTAACAATGACAAAAGCTGCGTATGAAAGTAATTCTTTTATTCCACCGTTCTTTTATAATACTTATATTTAATTCTTTTGTTACGAGGTTAGTTTGATAAGTAATCTCTCTAAACCCATAAAACAAGTTTTAGAACATCCAGAATAATGAAACTGGTATCAAAATGAAGCAAATTTATTTCTCTTTAAAAATATGTGGGACGATTGATAAGTAAGGTCTCCAAACCTATAAAACAAGTTTTAGACCAGATAGAATAATGAAACTGCTATCAAAATGAAACATCTTCCTTGAAGGTTTAATTTTAATTTTAATTTCAAGCTGATAGATTAAATTTAACTTTTGCAATAAACAAAATACCTATATTTAAAAAAAAGTAATTTAAATTGACTCATGCAATATAAATTTTTGAAACTGATAAAATCGCTGATTTTGGCGTTATTTTAGCCACCCTTTATCACAATGTATTCCCGTTATAAAAACAATCTTTTAAAAATAAAATATATTTCTTTCTTTCTTTCTTTCTTTCTTTCTTTCTTTCTTTCGTTGTTTTTCTTATCTTCTTTTTATTTATGTATTTTTTCATCCAGTCATTTTCTTTCTTTCTTTCTTTCTTTCTTTTTTTTTTTTTTAAGCATTAAAAATGAGCAAGATTATAAGCCACTATTAAAAAAAAAATACAGAAGATTTGGAGCAATAATCAGATAGGAGTGATAGAAGAAAGGATGAGGAAAAAAAATAGTGGATAGATTTTTTTATGGAGATGTCGATAGACATTAAAATTTGAATATTTTTGGAGATTATCATATTATGGGGATTTCTGGAATCCATACAAGTTGTTTTAACAGGCGACAAAAATCAGAGACATGAAGATATTTTTGTAGAAGAGACGGCTGCATTTAAAAGTTTTACAGTGAAAGGGGTGAGAAAGGATGCAAGCCTCGTACAAAACATTAAAAATTCATTTATGGGAACCAGTGAATTTATCAGCTCATAGATAATTACCATGGCTATATTTTTGGAAAAAAAGAAAGGCGTCAACACGTCTACAAAGATTAAAAATCAATATTGTTTCAAAAAATTTTCCTTTTTTAAATTATATTGCATATTCGCCTGAATGGATCTTGTCAAGAACTCTATTGAGGTAAACAGAAGGTGCACCAGACCATATTATAGCAAATCCATTAAAAATTTTCTTTCATTTAAATTCTTTCTTTTTTCTTTCTTTATTTCTTTCTTACCAATATTTCTTTCCTAATTTTCATTTTTAATTTTTTTGAATCCATCTTTTTATTTTTTAATATATTTTTAAATGAAAATCTATTTAAGAATATATATGATTTAATTTTTAAAATTAATCTTTAATTTGAAACAACTATTTTTTTTATTAAAAATATATCTTTATTTTTTTTAACGAAGGAAGAAATGTTTATTTACGTTATTTTTGACTGATAGATTTGAAGTTTATCTAATTTTCTCTGTAATTAACTTATCTGTAAATATTAAAAAAAAATATATTCAAACCGCCTTTTTTATTAATTTTTTTTTATATTTTGTGAAATAAGAAAAATTTTTAAAAAAAATATTCAAGGATAATTAATGTTTTATTGATTTTTTAGATACTTTTCAATAATAAATTTACTATAGTTATCTTTCTTATTTTCTGATTATAAAAAAATTGGATGATTTCGTAAAAAAAATCCTAATGTTTATAAATATATATTCCAAAAAAAAATAAATCAAATTCTTTTAAAATTTTATTGAATATTTTAAATTTAATATATTTATATATAATTATATATTATATATATATATTTTTTTATTTTTTTTTTTTTTAACGTTTCACCCCAAGCAAGGGGAAGCCACTAGGACGCAAGGGGTTACAGAAGATTTGGAGCAAGATCAGATAGGAGTGATAGAAGAAAGGATGAGGAGAAGGATAGTGGATAGATCAAGGCAACTGGAGATGTCGATTGACATTACATTTGAATAGTTGGAGATTATAGCTCTCAGGAAACTGGAATAGGGAAGGGAGTTCCACAGGCGAGAGGTGCGAGACATGAAGCTATTGGAGTAGAAAGACGGCTACATTTTAATAGTTTCGACAGTGAAAGGTGAGAGCGGGATGCCAGCCTCGTAGGGCGCTTGAATTCATGAAGTCTGGGAACCAGCGAATGCAGCTCCTCGGAGCAATTACCATGAAAGTATTTGTAAAAAAGACAGAGAGGCGACGGCGCGTCTGTGGGAGAGCGACTGTAGACGAGATGCCAGAACAGGGCCAATTGCATTACATATCTGCCTCTGGATCGTATAAGAACCCTGAGGCAAACAGAAGGGGCTCCAGACCATATATGGCAGCAATACTCCATGCAAGGGCGAATTGTTGATTTGTAGATCTGAAGGATCAATTCTGGGGAGGAAAATTTCCTGGCGCGGCACAGAGAGCCAACTTTCCTTGTGGTGGATGAAGCAATTGACTCAATGTATTTGTTCCATCTCAGGTTAGCAGTCAACGTGAAACCAAGCAGCCGCAGAGAGGTGCTCTTGAGAAGTTGAGCATCAGACATTCTAATGGAGGGCAGGAAAGGATCTCTGTGGTGATTAATAGAGAGCAGTTTTGTTTTTGAGGCATTAAAGTTGACCAGCCAATTCCTGCCCCAGTTCACAACCGATTGGAGGTCCTTTTCGAGACGCACGAAAATAATAAAAATACACAGGACAAGTTTAAATGAATTTTAATTTTGGTTAGACCAGGAATTATATTCCAACCAAAAAAATCTACGTATACGATTTAATTTCCAATAAGGAATAGAGAAACAAGTTTCAAACCAGATTGAATTTTTATATATGTTGTGTTTACTGTTTAGTATTTTGTTTTTTAATGAAAGAAATTACATGAAAGTAGAGATATTTTAAAAAAATAACGTTTATCTGCAGTTAAGGAAAGTTCTTTCAATATTTAAATTTAAATTTTTGGATCTGTTTGAAGAATTTAATTAAAAAGAGATTTGAAAACAAAATAAAATTGTTTTGGGGATATGAACAATAACATAAAATATTGTAAAATAAAATGTTGTTAGCATAATTCAAATGTTTAGGATAAATTATCAAACGATTTTCATTGAATGAAATAAAATTCAGTAGTAAAAAGAATTTCTTGGTTTCAACAAATGAACATTAATTTTATATAACGACACGAATACAAGCAATTGTTCATAAAGATCGAAAACATAATGGCTTTTTGTTAAAATAATAAAACAGAAATATATTAATTATATCTTATATATTCAATATATTTTGTATAATGTGAGAACAATGAAATGTTTTTATTTAATACTTCATAAAAAAAAAAAAGTTTTATCAGCAGATATTGAATAATAAGAATGATACAAGAGATAAAAAATAATTGTTTCTTAATGTTGTGTTTTTGCAGAAAAGTTTTTGAAGAAAGATTTTTGAAGTTTTGTCAGCCCTTGAAATTTTAACATGAAGCATAAAGAAATTAGAAAAGAAAGATATTTGGACCTTGATGACAACTCATAGATCCTGTTTGGGGCCAGATTCGTATTTTTAATATACAAACTTTCATAGTAAAAAAAAATAAATCCATTTCAAATTTTCCTGCACGATAATAAATTTTCAGAAAAAATAAACATTAAAAACATTTACCAGAGATTAAAATATATATAAATACTATATTATTTTATTATAGATAATTTTATAAATTATATATAAAAAAATGAAAACAATTTAATTACAATTTCATTATTTTTCGATTTTTTCTTAAGACAATAGTATTCAGAATTTAATTTTAATTCATAAAAGCAGTTAAAATCTTTTTCGATGAAATAATGCTTGAGTTTAAAAATACCTTCAGAAATTCAGGGGATCAAAAATTGATAGAAAAATCCATACGACTCATCCAGAAATCGCTATACTTGATATAAAATAACATTTTAGTCCTTTTGCCTGATAAAAGTATTTTTGATACGTGTGCTGATGAATATAAAATATAGTAAAAAATTTTATTTTTTGCCTAATATCAAAATAAGAGGTACATTTGGTATTTACATCCTTAATTTTATTTTTTAAAATGAAAATGTAAATTTTATATTGAAGTATGGTCAGTATCAAATTGAATGAAGCAAATTTTTAAACAAAATAGAACATTATAATTTTTATATCAAATTGATGTTTTGCAAAATTTTTTTAAAAATTACGTGGATATATTAGATTAAAAAGGATTTTAATCTTATAACACGACTTTTTAAACCAAATTTAAAATTCTTGAAATTCCAAAGAAAAAATAACCTAATATTTATTTATGAATTTTTTCTATATATAATAATTTGTTTTTTTAATTAACATGATTTAAAAGAAGATTGACGGATTTTTTTATTTCAATTTATTTATGATTTATCCTAATTAAAATGAAAAAGTTTTTAAATTTACATATAGAGCATCAACATTCAATCTTACTGTTGTCAATCATATTAAAAACAAAAAAAAAACACAAATTAAAAAAAATAATAGATATGGAAAAAAATTCCTTCAAAATATTGAATATATACAAAACAAAATTTGTTAAAAATATTATTTGATCACATTTTTTTAAAAATAAATTATTAAGTTAATTGGAAACATTATTATGGATATCCAATCGATCTTGAGTTTGTATTATTTATTTATATAGGATTTAAAATTCAATATAATATATAAAAATTTATATATAATAATATTTACAATTTTATATTGGCAAATAATCGTCTTTAACATTAATATTTTTTGATATTTTTATATAGAACTTTTATTATGTGATTATACCATGAACCAAAATTTCTGCAAAGTGATATTGATAATTGACACATTTTTTTTAAGAGGAATTTTAAAGGACATAAAAAAAATAATTATATAGTTAATGAGGTCAAAAAAAATATCAAATGTAAACAAAAAGAAAATTTTTTAAAATAATAAAATCAGATAAATTTGAATAAAAAAAACCTATACATTTTGAAAGTTATTTTGCATTTTTGAAAATAATAAAATTCATTAAAATGTCAAAAGAAGGTGAATTTATTTGTCGAGAACAAAAATCAAAATTATTATTAATAACACAGTAGGATATATTAATGCTATTAATATAACTTTAATTTTATTTTTATTTTTAATTCCTCTATTCTTTTGAGAATTTTCAACATTTGAATAATTATTATACAAAAATTTTATATAAACTTATATTTTATTTTTAGATTGATATGTCGAATAAATTTTTGGAAATACTTGAATAAAAAAAATTTTTGAAATGTTTAAATATTCTTATTAAAAGTTTTCCAAATTTTAAATCAAAAACATATTAATATATATATATATATATATATATATATATATATATATATATATATATATATATATATATATATATATATATATATTGATGCATGTTTCATTAAATAATATAGACAAGTTTTTGTCTATTTATTTTAAGTAAATTCCTTTCATATTTTCTGATAAGTTTAATAACATTATCATTGAAAGATGAAAAAAAAAACACCATATTGATACATGTTTTTTTAAAAATATCTAAGTTTTTTCTTTCGTTTACATAAGCCATTATCAAAGATGACAATTACATTTCAATATATTAAACAATACACGGAAAAAAAACAATAATGATAGTCTGTTTTGTTTGCATGAAAGATTTTCAAGCAACGACAAATTGTTGTATACGAGATTTGGAAGCGAAAATCGCGTCGCAGCTAAATGACGTCACACATGACCACGCGAGAGTGAAAACGAGAAGTATTAAGTATGGGAAGCCGTTGGTATAAACCAATGGCTATGTTATCAATTATAGGCATTTAAGAATATTTTGGAGATTTCATAGTTTATTTTGTTCAGGTTAGGTTTCAACTGTTTTATGTATATAGCTTCAAGAATTTTTAGTTTTTTGTTTATTGTTTTCATGTTTAAATATAAGGGAATGTTTTCAAAAAGGATAAGAATGGATTTTGTATGCAGCAAGACATGTTTTTTTTAAATGGCTATAAAAATATATATGCGAATAGATATATATATATATATATATATATATATATATATTGAATAATGTTGTGTGTGTAAAATAAAAATTAAAATTTTGTGATTCATTTGTATGTACTTTTAAAATTTTTGATTCAAAGAATTGAAATAAATTTAAAACGTCCACAAAGAGTTTTTTTGAATTTTCGAAGAAATGAATTTTTTTTTTTATATTTATGTATTAACTAGCAACCATACCCAGCTGGTCGATCAGAAAAAGCGTTCAATTAGAATGGAGCAAAAACAGCACCATTCTTAGATATAAAAGAGTCTATCTTTTTCAATTACTTTAAAGTAAATTTTCATTAAAAAACATTTTGAATCAATGCAGTTACTGATATAACAGAAATAGTCTGTATTTATTCAATCGAAGTTAGTTAAGGACAATTTCGTTAAAGCAGGCAAATTGAAGATAAAATTTCAGACCACAATTATTTTTGGAGTTTTTTAAATTTTGTCAGTGTACTATCAGAGATTAAAACAGGATACATTTATAAAGCAATATTTAAAGTTTGATGAAAATTGGTTAAAAGATCAATCAAGAAAAAACCAGTAAAAATCGCCATTTTTGATTATATTAACTTTTTTATTTTTTCACTATATGGGTGATTTCAGTTATCAAGTTAAATGACTGTTAAACAATCAAAAATTGTTAAAATACAATTTAGTGAAAGTTTGCATTAGATTGCTTGAAAAAGAGGGAAAAAGTTTAAAATTAGATGTTGAAATCGAACTTTTTGATAGAAGACAAAAGATGGAAAATTTTCATCGGTTTTTAACCATATAATTTTTTGTAATCAGTATTATTACAATTTAATATATATATATATATATATATATATATATATATATATATATATATATATATTTATAAACAGAGCATTTATTTAAATATTTGTATCTATAAAAGAATGTTAAACATAAAAATGTCTTAAAATAATTGTCGGATTTTTGTCCATTTTATAATATGTGACGTCATTTATTTACATTTGATACGCCATGAGCAGATATGAATGTACGTGAGAGATTCATGGAAGATTAAAGTTTAAATACAGTAAAATTGACCTTGCTAACCGAACGTTCCTTCGTCTTGAAATCGGTAAAGGCACATCAAGCTAAATGACGGTTCTGTATAGGATACAGGTTCGAATCCTGTCGGAGGGAGAATGAATATTTTGAAAATTTCTCGGACACATTCAGTAAATGTTGTTTAATACTGTTTATTATAAACAGAGCATTTACTTAAATATTTGTATCTATAAAAAGAATGTATAAACATAAAAATGTCTTAAAATATATATATATATATATATATATATTTATATATATAAAATAAATAAAGCAATACATATTTACAGGAGTAAATTATTTATAATTCTGTTTAAATGTTTGTCGTTAAATTAAAGGTCCTTTTATATTTCAAATTCAAAAGCACCTCTTTGGGTCCCAATCATAAAACCCCCAAAACAAAAAAAAATTTATGAAAGTATAAAAAAAATTTTTTTATAAAAAAAAAAAATTATAATATATATATATATATATATATTACCAGCAATATATTTTTGAAACAGAACTACCCACAATACATTTTATGGCAGAATGTCTAACAGTATATTTTATTTGTAGTTGAAGCCATAAAATTGTGTTCAAAATATTTAGATTTCGGCAAAAAATATTCATAGAAAATTGAAATTTTTTTTGAACAAAATCAACAAAACCAACTAATAGTATTGATGGCAAACACAGAAAGAAAAATATGGTAACTCCTACATAAGTTAATAATAGAGAGAAGGACGTGTTAAGAAGACAGAATATATAAAATATTATATACCATATTTATGTACTATATTTATGTGAAATTCATTCATACATACGTTGGACACCATATAAAGGATATGAATAAATGTTGTCTAAAAATTTATAAACCATAGCAATGGTTTTAATTGAAACATTCACGTTCTGGCGAGTATTGTATTTTAATTTGATGTTATAAAGATTACTATTTCATTTCAAACCCCCGTGAAATTTTTTATTGATTGTAACCTTTCTAGGTTATTTTATATATTAAATATATATATCTATAATATATCTATATATATATCTATCTATAAATAAAATTTATCATTTGGACAGGTTTATATTAAAATCTTTTCATTATAATATCTATCTATATTTATCTTTTTTAAAATAATCCAAATTTTCTATTTTTAAAATTTATTAATATATCTATATATGAATGAAAAAATATTATCCATATCTATCATATTAATAAAGTCTTTTGATTATTAATATATCTAATCTTCATTTTGATTTTTTCTTAAATTTATATTTCACATATTTCTTAATATATATAAATCTAAAAAAATCAATCTATCTATCTATTAAATATTATATAAACCTATAAATTTAAATTTAAAAAAAAAAATCCTTATAAATACGTTGGATAGTATTATAAGTAAGATAAAAATAATTTACTGTCTAAGTTTATTGCACCACTAGCAGTTGTTTTTTTTCTTCACGCCGCTGGTCATATATTATATAAGATGTTGTTATAAATTTTATATTTTTTAATCTTCCAACCTCCGTTTTGGTTATTCTCATTCAGGTTATTTTTTTTAGGTTAAAAACAATAAACTATTGTTATATTTAACTAGGGGTCCACATATATTTATAAATACAAAATTTGGACTTTTATTTATATGTGACTTGTACTGTTGCCGGTGAATACCCAATGGATATAGAATACAAAAATGATATATATGAGAGTGTGATTTTAACCGCTTTGTAAGAGTCACATTTCGAGCACGTAGACTCAGAAGGAAATCCTACTTTGATACTGAATTTATAAGACATATATATATATATTATTATTGCTATAACCGCATTTCTGGATCTACTAACCGTATTACCAATTGTATTATTACGTCAATACATTTATTTGCTATATTTCATTCCTGCGTTTGTCATTCATTTGAGACCGGATTTCATCTCGGAATCCACAAAACAGCTATTAAAAAAGGGACATAACAAGATATTGAAATACAAATTGAAATATCGGAATATACATAATTACAAGATGTTTGATAGTTTGGTTGGGGGAAAAACATAACATAATTTCCCCATGGTTAGGTCTGCGAGTTCAAAATTCCCCTCCTTGAACCGGGTAAACCAAAAAAAAATTCTCTCGGAATTTTTAGTATTAATATATATAAGTACAAAATGTCTCGTTAGCAGCTTAAGCAATTTAAAATATTTGATTCAATACAAATGAAGAAGATGTCAGAAATTCTAAAAAAATTCGATTTGACATTCCACCTGAAATATTTTATATTTCTGAAATAAAATTTCAGTAACATTCATCATCCCACATCTTTCCACCTCCCTATGGTTGGTCGAAACTCCATTGACAATCGCTTTCCAAACTGTTCGGTAAAATTATTTATCCCCAGATCCCAAATGTTCAAACTCCGGGTCCCATGCAATGGTTAAACGTTATCAATCAATGTATATAGAAGAAATTTTAAAGAAGGATGATATAAATAGATATGTGAAGATTTAAAATAAATTTCATTTATAAAAAACACAAATATAATATTAAAAGACAAATTTTCATTTAATATAAAGTTAAAAAAGAACTAAGAATAAAACAATGCTAAAGAAGAAATTATTTTTCGGGATTAATATATTTACAGATATATTAGATAAAAATAAATATATATATATATATATATATATATATATATAAAAACAGATTTTAAAATCAATTTATATATATATATATATATATATTACTGTTATATATATAAAAATTTATATATATATTATTTTTTAAATATACACTCTTTTTTAGCATTCAGAGGACGTCGTCAGTGAATTTTCTGGAAATGGATCATTGGGAATTTTTTGGGTCTTTCTTTTTCATACTGACCTCACAAAAGATGTAAATCAGAGCTATCAGACTCTGAAAAGAATTCTGAAAAATGCTTTTTAACACTGACTTCTATAAATATTTGGTGCAAATTCAAATCAAATTTGATTGGAGATTGACCAAAAGAAAATCACAGGATTGAATTCTTTTTAAGCTGTAAATATATAAATTTTTTTTTTTTTTTTTCAAATAAAATCAAATATTTTTAATAGGATACTTAGAAGGTAATTATGTTTTATGTTTTTGGATCTAGATCCCAAAAACATTTCATTTTTACAATAATGATAATATATATATATATATATATATTAGTTTTTTTTTTATTTTACATATTTTTATAGATACAAATATATTTAAATATTTAAATATGATTATTTATATATTTAATGTATAAAATAAAAAAAAATTTTCTAAATGCATGCAAGATATATATATATATATATATATATATATATATATATATATATATATATATAGGTATATATTTAAATAATGATACCTAAATTTTTTGATTTTTGATAATCAAATCAATTTTAAGGTTTGAAAAAAAATTTTTTAAAATGAATGGATATTAGAAACACAAAAAAAGTCTGTCGATAGTTTTAATTTGAAATTTGGTAAATTTGTGGATGGCTCATAAAGTTTTATATGATTTATATATATGAAAAAAATTTCAAACACTAATATTCAATTGGTTATGGATTTATTACATTGGAATTTAAAAATTTTTAAATCGAAAAATAATTTTAATTTATCTATAATTATAAAATATTTAAAGCGTAATTTAATTCAAGTCTTTAAAACTTGATTATAAATTTGAATCGAATACCTTTATATAAAATTTCCTGTTTAAAAAATTTATGTTACACCCTATCTAAATATAAATTTCATACATTTATATCTCACACTTGTTTCTATATATTTACATCTTAATAAATATAAATTCAAAAATTTTGTTTTATATATGAAGTTTTATTTTTGTGAAAATTTTATTTTGAATTTTTAGGTCTGATGAATTGGATCGAAAAATCGAATCAAATGTAATAAATTTAACCATGGAATATTAGTGTTTGAGCCTTTATATATTATATCCTTATTTGTCCTGGACATTGAGTTCTAATTTGGATTCTATCCTATATTTAAATGAATAATATATATATATATATATATATATATATATATATATGAAATATGTATTTTGTGTCATCATAAATGAAATATATATATTGACCACTACATACCAATATTATCTAAAAATTAAATCATTATCATATCTTTATATTATATATATATATATATAAAAATTCAAAGATTAGCGTTGCGACTACACGCTCAAAAACTTTGTATCCAATTAAAAAAATAACACAAAAAAAAATCATATTTATAATTCGCATTAAATTTTTTCATCTCGGATGATTACCTGAATTTTTACCAAAAACAAAATAATTTCAATACATGAAGATGACTGAATGTACAGTTGAAAGTATATATTGCATATAAAAAAAAAGATCTTATACAGCTTATAATTTTAAAAAACAAGGATCATAACATTCATCGAGTGATTTGTAGGTTAATGCCACTTTAAACGTTTGTTAGCGAAGGAATTTCGCCATTGTATATCATTAACTTTACTAATTTCTGTTTTTTTATATAAAATAATCCATTGAAATATAAATTGAACTGCACCACATATTTGAATTTAAAAAGAATTGATCCGAAAATATTACAAATTATCAGGATATTATTTGAGAGATTACATTTTATATATATATATATATATATATATATATATATATATATATATATATATATATATATATTATGTTTCATTAAATAATATAGACAAGTGTTGTCTATTTATTTTATGTAAATTTTTTTCATAACGTCTGATAAGTTTAATAACATTATCATTAAACGAAGAAAGAAAATCACAATATTGATCCATATTTTTAATCCAATCTAAGCTTTGGCTTACATAAGCCATTATCAAAGATGTCAATTACTGTACAATATATTAAGCAATATACGGACAAGACAGTGATGATAGTCTATTTTTGTTTACATGGATGATTGACCAAACAACGAC
>CAHIKZ030001393.1:455000-472500 GCA_903632075.3 Acanthosepion pharaonis
AGTATATCGCTCACTCAATGGAAAATTGTATCTCAGCGAATTGGTACACAGGCAAGACTGAAATTGTTGCACTTTTGGCTTCGTATTTCGCTTTGTTGTTATTAATGACTAGCAGTACTGCCCGGCGTTGCCCGGGGATGTAATAGTAAGAGATAGATCAAGTATCGACCATCATAAAGACTGAAAAATAAAAAAAACAAAGATTATTGTTTAAGGTTGACGGACACGCATGTCTAAATTAGTTTTTTTTTACGAATAGGTCAAACCCAAACTAAAAAAAAAACATTGTTTTCAATCGTTATGAGTCTATCGATTGAATAGAATTTTATTATAAAGAATTGTCTTGTAAATGAAATTTTTAAAGCATTCTGAATGTAAAAATAAAGAAAAAAAATGTGCAAGACAATAAGAAACACTACCTGCCAAAAAAAAAGTGAAGTTTTGTTGAAATCGGTTGAAAAATGTAGGAAATCCGATCCCATATATAAACGAACACACACACATACACACACAAACAACCTGGGTTTTATAATAAGTATAACTCGATATGAGTTGTCCCCTTTCATTCTGGCGACAGAATCGTAATCGTTTTTCAAATTGATTTCGTGCAAAAAACAATTGTGTTTTTCCAATTTTTGGCGCTGTCAGAACCACCGCAAGGTAATTTTACATAGTCCTGTGAAGTTTTGTTGAAATCGGTTGAAAATGTAGGAAATCCGATCCAATATATAAACGTACAGACACACACACACACAATCTGCGTTTTATAATAAGTAAGATTTAGTTTTAAAACATTTATCATCCGATAAAATGTTACAACAATGTCTCTTGTTAGTAACCAAGATTGTTATTTTAGGAAAACGCATGAAAGCTGAAATTATTATATATTTTACGTATCACAAATTTCCTGAAAGTTTATTGGAAAATTTCTGACGGGGTGGGGGACAAAACTGGAGCCATAAATAAATTTTTTTCTTTAGGGGGTCATATGCCCGATGCGAAACCCTGTTTTGCCACCACTGTTTTCAGACTATTTTTTGGCACCTTAGCCTGGTTGAAAAATTTTGTTGGGGGTGACATTGTGTTCACTCCTCCTGTGCTAGCATGGGGCAGTCCTTTCTTATATATATATATTTATAGTTAAATATATACGCCACTGCATTTTTTTGCTGGTGATAATAAAAAAATCAGCTACATCGAACGGTGATGAACGAATGTATATTTCTTAGTATATATTAGATTGTTACATAGATTCGTTCACCATTTTTTTTTTCCTCTGGTGTGAATGATATTGAAGAATAAACTTTCATTGCAATTCTTCTTCTTGGCAACATTGGTCATCCTGTGTAACTGTTACTGAAATTTTATTTCAGGTGAGACATCCCTTTGAAATGGGATACCAAGAATTAGCATGTTCGACAGCTTCTCTTTGCTTTTAATCTTCACAAACATGTCAGGGCATTCGTGGTGCGTATGGAGAAGTCTTCATTATTGACAGAGTGGCATAGACACGGTAAGTTATGGCGGAGTAATAGATAGCAGCTCGGACTGAAGAATTCGAGTCGAATCCATTACATTCACTTATGTGCTAATACCCTTGGGAAAGGTATGAATCCTGATCTTCTGCCCCCCCCAGCTATGGGTAAGTAGCAGTACAGACCGTGTTTTATAGCTTCGATTGGCAAGTGATCTATCGCAGAAAGAAATGGCAACCCACTGCGGGGAAAAATCTGCCTCGTGTATCGAAAGACACATGATCGCCTAAGCATGTATCAAATAACTGACCTTTTTGGGAGCTAAAAACCATATTCTTTGATTTATTAAGTTCTTACATATATTCGTTCGTTTTTTTATGATGTTCTGTGAATTATCTCGAAGAATCTCGAAGAATAATTATTCGTAGTTTTTTTTTTCTTCTTTGTTTATCCTGTCAAACTGTTGTCTAACATTATTGAAATTTTATTTTAGATGAGACACTCCTTTGAGATGGGATGCCACGCAGACAAGAATTAGCATGTTCGACAGCATCTCTTTGCTTTTAATCTTCACAAAAAAGCCAACATCCTGGACAAGACGATAAACTACATCCGCGTCCTGGTTTAAGGCGATAAACTATATCCGTGTCTGGATAAGACGATAAACTACATCTGCGTCCTGGTTAAGACGATAAACTACATCCTACAACAAGCCCTTTATCAGGAGATTTTGAGAAGCGTGGAACCACCTCTTAATTGCTGGTGTTCCCAGTCCAACCTGATCCGGGGTGGTAGCACCTGTCAGGGTCCTAGTTATGGGCAAATAGTTAACCCCACCAAAAAGGGTCAAGGCACTATGAAAGTGTAAAAAATAGGTTTTAATAACACCAATACTTTTTTGGAAAAAAAATTACCAGCAATAAAAATCTTATCGACATTAAATAACCCACTGAAGTTGATATGCCATAAAACAAACTAAAACAAACCAAAAATCAAAGATGCCAGAGCCGCTAGAAATATGTGTGTTATTGTATGGAGATTACTTCATTAACGACAAAAAGGAACAGAAATGATTTTTCTGTTTCAAAGGGGGGAAGTTTGAACTTGCAGACACTTCGTGTCCTAGCCGACCTGCTCAGTTTGATGTGAACTGATTGAACTGGCGACTGTAAAATAACAGCTTGCCATCTTCTGAGACAATTCCCTAAGTGGCTTGGCGCAGTTCTTCTTCAATCAGCGATTGTTCTCTTGTCTCATCTTCACCTACCAAGAGATTGCCCAGCATCCGTCTAGAAAATGATTTGAGCAGCAGTAGAGGGATTATCCCTTTTTACTGTTTAGGCCTGAGTTTCCGGTTCTTTCTGAAGTCTACTTCAACACTATATTCTAACGTCTCTGCCTAAATGCCGAAATCTTATGTACTATTTATTTATTCTTATTTATTAACTCTAATAGGAGTAAACAGGTTCCACTATCGTCCAGTTCACACACCTCCCCGGTCTTTTGAACAGGAGTAGATTTTCATACCTTGTTTCCTGTTTAGGACTGGGTTTCTAGTTCCGTCTACTTCAACTCTATACTTCTAAAGTCTCCGTTTAAATTCTGAAGTGATAGATCACTTGCCAATCGAAGCTGTAGAACCCGGTCTGTACTGCTCTTTACCCATAGCGGGGGGGCAGAAGATATATATTTATTTATTTATATTTTATTTTATTTTTTTTTATCTTTTCTTCCACAATAGGAGTAAATATGTTCACCTAACGCCCGGTTCATACACTTCCCCGGTCTTTTGAACAGGAGTAGAGTTTTTTCCTTACTTCCTGTTTAGGATTGGTTTTCCGGTTCCTTCTAAAGACTACTTCAACTCTATACTTCTAACGTCTCCACCTAAACTCTGATATTTTTACTATTTATTTATTTATTTTATATTTCTCTCAATAGGATTAAATAGATTCACCTCTTTGCCGTTCAAACTCCTCTCCGGTCTTTTGAAACAGAGTAGAAGTTTATTCTTATTTCCTGTTTACGATTGGCTTTCCATTTCCTTCTAAAGTCTATTTCTAACGTCTCCGCTTAAACTCTGAAAATTTTACTATTTATTTATTTTTTATTTCTCTCAATAGGATTAAATAGATTCACCAAAAACTGTTCAAAAGAATCGGGACTTTTCAAACAGAGTTCTTATTGAAAATGTTTAACAAAAAATATATTCCATTTCTTCTCCGGTCTATTTTTAACGTTCCGCTTATACTCTAAACAAAAAATTTTTTATTTATTTATTTTTTTTTCCTGTGTCAATAGGATTAAATGGTTTTCAGTTCCTCAACTAAATTCAAACATTTCCGGTTTTTGAAACAGAGTATTTAAATTAATAACGATTTAATTTAAATTTCCTTAAATATAAATGATAACGTCTTTTTAAACTATTTTTATTTATTTATTTTTTATTTTTCTCAATAGGATTAGATAGATTCACCTATCGTGTCGTTCAAACTCCTCTCCGGTCTTTTGAACAAGAGTAGAAGTTTATTCTTATTCCTGTGTAGGATTGGGTTTTCAGTTCCTTCTAAAGTCTATTTCTAACGTCTCCAAATCTTAAACATTGATACTTTTTTTATTTATTTATTTATTTTATTTCTCTCAAAAGGATTAAATAGATTTCTCTTTGCCGTTCAAACACTTCTGTTCAAAACAATTAAAGTTTATTTTTATTTCTGTAAAGGATTGAATTTTATATAAAGTTTATTTCTTATTTCCTGTTTAGGATTATTTATTTTATTTTATTTTCTCAATAGGATTTTAAAGTCTATCCTCTCCAAAACTTTTTTTTAAAGGGAGATGTTTATTTCTCCTGTTTCTTTAAAACTTTGTTTTTAAAGTTTACCATTTATTTATTTTATTTTTTAAATTATTTATTTATTTATAACAGTTCAGGATGGGGACAATTTTTTGTTTAGAATTGAAATTTTCCTATATCTTAAAACTGTGCTTATCTTTCGGGGAGGTATCTTTCACTATCCCAAAGCGCCTTCAGATTTCGCTGTTTTTTGCTTGTGATTCTGTAGCGCCAGTCCTCATCAGGACCCACAGGGTTCGTTCACTTGAAGCCATTTTTAATCATAATGTTATAGTATTTCCGTAGTAAACGGGTGAAGCTCACTGGGTGGAGCTACTATTCCCACACTGGGTTTTGAATTCAAAGTTAACCTTCTTCTAGATTGGTTGCAAAGTAATGCTGCTTTACTATTTAACCCATAGCTGGGAATTATTATTAAAAAACTCAACAATATAGAAGATGGTAGAATAATAAAAACTTACCATTTCAGAATTTAAATAACTTCCCTATTAGGACAAAAAGGAAAGAAAGCCGGGAGAAAGGAGAGAATAATGGACTACAGAACTGAGTATTACCTCAGTGTTTGTTTGTATTTTTGAGATGAGGTATTATGTACACTATTTACATTATTCGTACTATTTTCCACATCTTCAAAGAAGTTTTTTATTACAACGTTAATTTTTTTCAGTATCTGTCTATATTTCTGAGATGAGGTATTATGTACATTCAATTTTACATTATTCGGACTATTGTCCATATCTTTGTCGCCATATTTATTACAACGTTTCGGCATTTCAGTATCTGTCGATATTTCTGAGATGAGGTATTATGTACACTATTAACATTATTCGGACTATTGTCCCCATCTTTGTCGCCATATTTATTACAACGTTTCTTCAGTATTGTCTATATTTGAATAGATGAGGTATTATATACACTATTTACATTTTCGGATTATTGTTTTTCATCTTTGTCGCGTTTTTTATTACAACGTTTCGGTGTTTTCATATAGGGTCTATATTTATGAGATGAGGTATTATGTACAATTATTTACATTATTTGGACTATTTCCCCATCTTTGTCGCTATATATTTATTACAACGTTTCGGCCCTTCAGTATCTGTTTATATTTCTGAGATATTATTATTACAATTATTTACATTTCGGACAATTGTCCAAATATTTTGTCGCAAATTTTTATTATCGTTTGATTTCAGTATCTGTCTATATTTCTGAGATGAGGTATTATGTACATTGTTTACATTATTCGGACTATTGTCCTGATCTTTGTCGCCATATTTATTACAACGTTTCCATCCTTCAGTATCTGTCTATATTTCTGAGATGAGGTATTATGTACACTATTTACATTATTCGGATTATTGTCCTCATCTTTGTCGCCATATTTATTACAACGTTTCGGCCTTTCAGTATCTGTTTATATTTCTGAGATGAGGTATTATGTACATTATTTACATTATTCGGAATATTGTCCTCATCTTTGTCGCCATATTTATTACAACGTTTCGGCCCTTTAGTATCTGTCTATAATTCTGAGATGAGGTATTATTTACACTATTTACATTATTCGGACTATTGTCCTCATCTTTGTCGTCATATTTATTACAACGTTTCGGTCTTTCAATATCTGTCTATATTTCTGAGATGAGGTATTATGTACATTATTTACATTATTCGGACTATTGTTCTCATCTTTGTCAACATATTTATTACAACGTTTCGGCCTTTCAGTATCTGTCTATATTTCTGAGATGAGGTATTATGTACACTATTTACATTATTCGGACGATTGTTCTCATCTTTGTCAACATATTTATTACAACGTTTCGGCCTTTCAGTATCTGTCTATAATTCTGAAATGAGGTATTAAATACATTATTTACATTATTCGGATTATTGTCCTCATCTTTGTCGCCATATTTATTACAACGTTTCGGCCTTTTAGTATCTTAAAAATTTCTGAGATGTGGTATTATTTATTCTATTTATATTATTTTTTATCTATAAAATAATTTAAATGTGTGTGTGTGTGTGTGTGTGTGTGTGTGTGTGTGTGTGTGTGTAACGAATGCACTCGCAATTTTCGACGGATTTGCACCAAAGTTTTACATGCACATGCTCCAAGTTAGGGGGGAAGGCCAAGACTGACTTTGCATTTCCGGACTCCCATCGATAGTGGAAATAATTGATGTTTTCATGCTTCTACGCCAGTTTTCATGTAGTTTGTGGACATTTTGTACTGGCCAGAGTGATAGCCAATAGCTGGCTGCCACGAATAGGCAAGAAGATTCTATTGGCCAGCGTGAGAGCCAACAGCTGACTGACACGAATGTTAACTAGCATGCTAGCATGCAAAAAATCGATAGCTGCGTTCGTCACAAGTGGAAAAATTTAAATCTGCATGGCACTTTACTCCAATTGGCTCATTCGCTTGCTTAAACCCAACGTTGATTCTGATTCCGCAGAACTTGGTTGGGTGTGAAAAAGTATTTGTTGTTAACATTCTTTTTCATTCGGTTTTTCCAGTTACGAGTCCTTTTTTTAAAGCTGATCGTTTTGTGTTCATTTTGTTTAGTTTCTTTTTTCGTAACAGATTTAATGTTTTAGTATAGAGCTTAAAAAATTTTGCAGTATGAGATAGGCAAGAAGTAAGGCATGTAGCAACATCAGCACGGAAAAGGCACTCCTTTTAAAGGCAAGGAAAAAAAAAAATATTTTAAGTCAAGTGATAGCAATTGCTGTATGAGTCGTACGATTTTTAAATCAAGAACGGGCAACGCCGGGCCATGCTACTAGTATTGAATAACATTATTCTAGTTTGCATTTTATTAGGCTGCATTATATATAATAGCATTATTTTAGGCTGTATTTTATTAATCTGCATTACATTTAATAGCATTATTTTAGACTGTATTTTATTAGGCTGCATTATGTTTAATAGCATCATTTTAGGCTGTATTTTATTAAGCTGCATTATTTTAAACTGTATTTTATTAGGCTGCATTATGTTGAATAAGATTATTCTTGTCTGTATTTTTTTAGACTTCATTATATATAATAGCATTATTTTAGGCTGTATTTTATTAGGCGGCAATATATTTAATTGCATGATTTTAGGCTGCATTATATATGAATGTATTATTTTTAGCCACTATTTATTTGGTAGGGGATTGCATTTTATTAGACTATATTATATCTATTAGCATTATTTTAGACTGTACTGCATCAGATTACATTTTACATACTCATAATATCATTGCTTTTGTAAATTTGTTCGGGAAGTAATGTCACCCAATGAAATATAAAAAGCCAATAAGAAGCCTGAATATATAAATATATCAGTTTAACCCGTTTCGTATTTTATAACATATTAAGTAGAAAATGGAATATTATTTTTGCAGAAAAACGTCTCACGTGCCGCTTAGTTTGTTTTAAATTGCAAAAATACGCCACAGACATCAGTGATTTATCCACAATGATATTGACCTTTTTTTTTTTTCATATTAAAGGAATAAGCCTGAAATATATTTATATATATTTTGTAGCTAGACAGTGAAATAATCAAATTAAAGGATGAATATGTTTTTAATTTTGATCTCGATGAAAAACAACTTTTAATTTTTAAATAGGATGCTGCATTTTTTATAAATTTAGAGGGAGGATATGTTGAATTATAAGAAAGGAAATTCGGAAAATAAATGCGATTGAATATCTAATGGTTTAGAGAAAATAAAGAGATCAGCTATTTTATAAGGAATTATTCGACATTCATTGGTCATATATAAAAAGGTTGAAATTTATAAAATATTACTCTGAAAACAGTGTTCCAGGAAAATAGCTATATCAAGAAAAGTTACATTCCACGTGATTTTCTATTTATTTCGTTGTGTTTCCAGACAAATCAACATATTGAAAAAATATATATATATATATATATTTTATATATATATATATATATATATATATATATATATATATATATATATAGAAAATAGATAACTATACTCGTTTGAAAAAAAACTTTTCAAATTTTTGATTTGCCAATAATCAAATCAATCTCGAGGGAAAAAAGGTTTTAAAAAAGAAAGAGCGAGAAACATGAAAGTCTGTCGAAAAAAATCGCACAGATACAGGATTGAAGCCCAAAGAAAAAAACCCGATACGAGTAAACAACTAACTAACAAAAGAGCTCAATACAACCGTAGAGCAGACCTAGATAAACCTAGTGAGCCAGACAAACCTACCCAGGTTTCACTTTTAATCCGGATTGTTAGGTAAAATTTTAGGATAAAAATTATCAAAGGGAATTGCTTATTTAAATCGATAGCCAAAAATTATACCATGTGACCAAAGAAAAAAACAACACAAACTTTAACCAAAATCACCTGGCGATATATTTGGGTGAAAAATATAAATATAAGTACATCTATATCATCTATTTATATTATATATATATATATATATATATATATATATATATATATATATAACGTTAACGGTTAAAAACAAATTTTCGCATTAAATAATTAGCTTAAAAAATAGATAAATAAATAAATTCCATATAATAGTTTAAAATTTCTTAAAAATATATAGAAATATTCATTAAATAGAAAAATTCAAAAAATTTGTGAAGTAAAGTTTGAAAAAACAAATATAAGTTCAGTACAACTCGTTTATATACAGGACAGCCATTGGGGGTAAATAAATAAATAAAAAGATTAACAGACAGATAATAATAAACAAAATATTCCATTGAAAACTTAACGACCTGCCGTCAATGCCATGAAATTTCTTCCATATACATAAACTAACTAGACGGTGACAAACACCATTATATTATTTTGAAATAGATATATTAATTTATTGAAAACATAATTTTTCCAAAAGGTGACGAATCTGTAGATAAGAATCAACAAGTGAACAAATAAACCAAAATGGCCGAAATAATTGTTTCCATGGTAATTAATGTTTCATATAATGGACCATACTTATAAACACGCGCAAAACCTTAGAATTCTAAATTTTCGCTTGAGGATGAAACAGGACCCAATTGTTTGATTCAAATTAATTTTAATAATGGAATTGATGGTTTGGACATCGTTTTTGAAACATGAGAACTCTTATTATGAAGGAATCATATTTTTTAAAAAAAATTATATATATATATATATATATATATATATATATATATATATATATAAGATAGATCCAGATATATTTGTGTATTTCAGCATTTTTCATTGATGCATGTTTCATTAAATAATATAGACAATTTTTGTCTATTATTTATTTTAGGAAAATTCCTTTCATGTTGTCTGATTCAGTTCAAAATAACATTATCATTGAAAGACGAAAAGGAAATCACCAAATTGATATATGTTTTTTAATCTTTTATATAAGGTTTGGGCTTACATCAGCCATCATAAAGATGATAATTACATTTCAATATATATTAAAAAATACACAGAAAAAAATAATAATGATAGAAAATTTTAAATTTGCATGAAAGATTACAAAGAAACGATAAAATCGTGTATAAATATTCAAATTTATATTATATATTTATACCAACGGCTTTCCATATTTAATATGATCGTTTTCATGAATCGCGTGGTCAATGTTAGATAAACATCACGAGCTGCAGTCCGATTTTAAGTTTATATATAGTATACATCATTTTGTCGTTAACTTGGAAATTTTCATGCAACAAAAACAGACTAAAATTATTGTTTTGCCTATGTATTGTTTAATATATTGAAATGTAATTGTCATCTTTAATAACAGATTGTGGATTATAAAATGGTTTGAAAGAAATTTCGAACTGAAACAATTTATTTGAAAACATATTATTAAACGAAAAGAATGAATTTAAATTTGTTGCACGTCCGACTGATAAATTTACATTTTTATTATAGAAAATGTATAAACTATAGATATATATATATTTAGTATACACAAACACGTTAATTTTATACAGTTTATTTAAAAAGGCCGGTTTAATTTTGGATATTTGAATATAAAAAATTTAAAATGAAATAAAATATATATTTTGAACCCGCATAAACGGATAAATATTATACAATATCGAATATAATATGAAAAGAAAATTTTCGGCGGGGTTCATTTTAAAGGATTATCCATTCGCCCTTTCAAGGTCCGACAATTTATTTATTAAAAAACATTTTTTTTATAAATAACAACGTTAAACATAAAAAAATGTCTTTAATAAATAAATTGTCGGACCTTTGTCCATTTATTAATATATGACGTCATTTGTTTACATTTGATACGCCAGAGCAGTTATGAATGTACGAGATTCATGGAAGATTGAAGTTTATAAGCAGTAAATTCGACCTTGTCTACCGAAAAGGTTCTTTAATGTATATGAGAGGTTAAGGCACGTCAGCAAAAAATGACGGTTCCGTATAGGATGCAGGTTCGAATCCTGTCAAAGAACGAATATTTTCTATGAAAATTTCTCGGACATTCAGGCCGGTAAATGTTATTTAATACTGTTTATCATAAACAGAGCATTTGCTTAAATACTTGTATCTATAAAATAACAACGTTAAACATAAAAATGAAATTTAATAAATATATATTAAAAACATTTTTATGTTTAACGTTTTATAAAATTTATTGAAATATAATCAAAATATATTTCTAAATATTTATTGAAAAAATGCAGTCAATATATATATATATATATATATATATATATATATATATATATATATATGTTTTGCAAATTTGATATAATAATATAGACACGTTTTTGTCTGTTTATTTTAAGTAAGTTCCTTTCATATTGCCTGATAAAAACATTATGTAAATGAAAAAATATAGATAGGATTTAAACATGTATCAATATGGTGATTTACTTTCGAAGAAAATTGCCCTTCCTTGTCTTTTTTGAGTGCCCTTTGCCGTGCTGATGTTTTACATAATTTACTTTTTGCCTATCACTCGCTCAAAGCCATTTTTAATCATTCATTTATTTCCTCCTTGTACTCCTGACAAGATTTGATAGATAGATAGATAGATATTAATAGACTGAGATAGAAAATAGATAGATAGAGACTGGGATAGATAGATAGATAGATAGATAGATAGATAGATAGATAGATAGATAGATATGAATAAAGTGATAGATAAATAGATATGAATAAAGCGATAGATAGATAGATAGACAGACAGACAGAAGTAAATTGTGATCGATTGATAGACTAGGAGAGATATACTTCTCCCCATTTCTCTTCCTGGCTAGCGAAAACGTGTCTGTGGGCAGCTGTGGACGTGGGCTAGCACAATCAAGGATGACCTAGCAATACTATCAGGTCCACAAGTAGTTGGTCTTCGACGATGGAACGATTGGCTCGCCATTTCGTGTGATTTTGGCTCAGGATCGACGAGCGAGGGCAGCGATGGTCTTTGATGCTGTAAAAATCGGGACGAAGCCGGTTTAATTTGACCAATATAAAAACCGATACAAGTCAAGTCATAACATAGGATTTCACATTTAGATAGGAAATATAAAATTTTCCACTGCTGTAATATTCCTGTGTCTTTTCTACAAATACCAAATAAAAATATTCTGATAAACTCTTCTCTGTGGGACCTAAACTCCATTAATTTCCTTCCTAAATTTTGTATTAGCAGTGTGATTTCTATTTGAGGTACATATGCAACCCATTTTAGTTGTTACATCAGCTGAAAGACTTCAAGTGATATGGTTTCTGTTATTTGGTAAAGTTTCCAACGTCTCCGCCTAAACTCTGTTAAATATTACTACTTATTTATTTTTATTTATTTCCCCACAATAACAGAAGATAGCTTCACCTATCGCCCCGTTCACACTCCTCCCAAATCTTTTGAACAAGAGTAGACGTTTATCCCTTGTTTCCTGCTTAGGATGGGTCCCTGGTTGCTTCTATTTCAACTCTATCCTTCTAACATCTCCCCCTAAATCCAGAAATTATTACTATTTATTTTTAATTATCCCCCCACCATACCAGGAGTATATAGTTTCACCTATCGTCCCTGAATATCACTGAGTTTGGTCTTTAAAAACAAGTATTTAAAAGATTTATCCCTTGTTTCCTGCTTAATATGGGTCTCTGGTTCCTTCTGCTTCAACTCTATACTTCTAACGTCTCTCCCTAAACCTAGAAATTTTTACTCTTTATTTTTATTTATGCCCCTCCTCTCTAGGAGTAGATTGGTTCTCCTATCGTCCCGTTCACACAGTCTTTTGAACAAGCGTAGCGTAGTTCAACACTAAAACGGTGAGACCTAGTTGTCAGTCTAGTAGCACGCTTAAATTCATCCGTCCTCTGTATGACGATAAACTACATCTGCGTCCTGGGTATGACGATAAACTACATCCAGCAGTAAGCCCTCTGATGAGGAGGTTTTCAGAGGTGAGGAACTACCTTTTAATTGCTGTTGTTTTTATGTCTCCTCTGGTCCAGTGTGGTCCCAGCTATGGTGTCATGGGCCCTTATCTATAACTACAGACTGAACTCTTCCTAACACTATGTATACTACGCCTCTCAAGAGAGAGGGACGAATCAAGCCGAGCTTCTCGGCTTGACGGTCGAACTCTCTGTTTCTGAGCAGAGAGGAACCCAGACGAGGCTCCGCCGAAGGGCAGAGTCTCGTTCGGGGAGGTTGAACAACCCGATCCCGTTTATACGAGTTCTACGGGCATTTTTTTGGCCGAGCCAACTGGCTCGGGAAACCCACATTAAACTCTGCCTTGTGCTACATGCAACCCTCGAGGGTGGGGGTGGCTAGATACCGAATCGAGTCAAGCCGTTTCGGCTTGATGGTCAGAGGCAGACACAAAGGAACCCGGACGAGGCTCCGCCGAAGGGCAGAGTCTCGTTCGGGGAAGTTGACCAACCCGATTCTGTTTATACAGTTTCTATGGGCATTTTTTGGCCGAGCCTACGGGCTCGGAAAACCTACGTAAAACTCGGCCTTGTGCCACATCTTTCCCTCGTGGGAGAATGTAAGTAAATATCGAATCGAGTCGAGCCGATAGTAGTTCACTCCAAACCAGACTGACAGTCATACTAACACCTTCCACATCTTTACATTATTTTGTGTAATATACCTTCGTTATTTCTACTCTTTTGTTCGTGTTGTTCTTCCTTGGTCCTAACCTGGACCATAACATATGGGTAAGCAATTAACCCCCAAACTGGGGTCAAAATATTATGAAAGTGTAAAAATAGGTTTTAGTACCAGTTTAGTTTTTTCTTTAGATATTACCAGCAATGAATGAGCCATTTGGAGTAAAGTGCCATGCAGATTTATATTTTTCCCACTTGTGACGAATGCAGCTATCGAATTTTTTGCATGCTAGCATGCTAGTTGACATTCGTGTCAGTCAGCTGTTGGCTCTCACGCTGGCTAATAGAATCTTCCTGCCTATTCGTGGCAGCCAGCTCTCACGCTGACCAGTAGATTATGACCGCAAACTACATGAAAACTGTCGTAGAAGCATGAAAAAAGCGATTATTTCCACTGTCGATGGGAGTTGGGAAATTCAAAGTCGGTCTTGGCCTTTCCACTAACTTGGAGCATGTGCATGTAAATTTTGGTGCAAATCCGTCGAAAATTGCGGCCGTGCATTCGTTACACACACACACACACACACACACACATCCTGATAAAGATAGTGCCTTACATGGAGATGGTATAATTAAAAAAAATGAAAGAAAATAAAACGTCCACTAACTGTTATTGCTCTTTCTAGTACTGATGGGATTTTCCTTCCTAACCTTTTTTCTGGTGCAGTGTGGAATATCGACATCTTGATTATGTTTTTATTTTCTCTTAGAGTAAAAGTGCAAATGTGGTATATATATATATATATATATATATATATATATATATATATATATATATATATATTGTACAGTTGATCTTTTTTCAAAGGATGATATTGCCAAGTCCTTATTTCCACTATCGATGAGAGTTGGGAAATGCAAAGTCGGAAGGAAGGCTTGGAAAATCGGTGACTCACAGGATAGATAGTGGGAAAGAGGGACAGAGGAAAGCACCGTGTAACTTACATCATGAGCTTGAGCAAATAGATTGTAGGACAGGTTTTGGGAGAAATAACAAAAAGACAAAACATAGTAAGAGCTGCAAGGGACAGAAAGATGTGGAGGGCCATGATCACCTACATCGTGAAGGGACATTAAGTTTTTAATTTCTTTCCAACGATTGCTACGAGTTTAGGCGGGGACATTACAAGGATTGAGTTGAAAAGGAACCGGAAATATAATCCTGTAATCCTAAACAGAAAACAAAGGATAAACCTCTACTCCTGTTCAAAATACCGGTGTGAACAGGACGATAGGCGAACCTATTTAATCCTATTGAAAGAAAAATATGAATAGTGAATAAAAATTCAGAGTTGAGGTGAGGATTTCAGAAGGAGCCGGAAAGCCAACTAAAAAGAGGACAAGAGATAAGACTATACCTCTGATCAAAAGACCAGGGAGGAGCGTGAACCAGACTATACCTATTATGGTAAAAAAGATTTAATAATTAAATAAATAATAAAAATGTCTGTTTAGGCGGAGACGTTACAAGTATATTCTCGAAGTAGAATCTAGAAGGAACCGTAAATAAGGGAAAAACCTCTACATCTGTTCAAAAGACCGGGGAGGAGAGTGAACCGGACTATTCCTATTATGGTAAAAAAGATTTAATAATTAAATAAATAGTAAAAATGTCTGTTTAGGCGGAGACGTTACAAGTATAGTCCCGAAGTAGAATCTAAAAGGAACCGGAAATAAGGGATAAACCTCTACGTCTGTTGAAAAGACCGGATAGGAAATTGTGGAGAGCTATGATCGCCAACTGACGGGACACGACACATTGAAGAAGACATTAAAAGGGGAAACAATTGTGTCACAAAATTCGGAAAATGGGCATACCGGTGCTTGTTGTAATTGTGATGATGAGCTTCGATTTTGTACAAAACCGAGCCACTCAGTGCGGATCGAACTTACCACACATTAGTAATGGTCAACAGGGCAAGCTCGTTAGCCATTATGCATCACCGAGCGTGATGATTAGTAAATATGTCACGTAGACCATTTTGTTTCTCACCAGTGGAGCGAATTCGCCCTTTACGCAACGCAGGAATAATGTGTTCCTGTGCCAGACACAACCAAGATTAGTAAATAGCTCTAAGATTGGTCTATTTGTATGGAGATACATTTTTATCTATCTATCTATCTATCTATCTATCTATCTATCTATCTATCTATCTTTTTCAATCTTTTCATATCTAAGTCTATTCATATCTATCTATCTATCTATCTATCTATCTATCTATCTATCTATCTCAATCTTTTCATATCGAAGTCTATTCATATCTATCTATCTATCTATCTCTCTAAGTCTATTCATATTAAATGAAGTCTATTGATCTATTTAACTATCTATCTATCTATCTATCTATCTAAGTCTATTGATATTTAACTGAATAATATCTATCTATCTATCTAAGTCTGTTCATATTTAACTGAATCATATCTATCTATCTATCTATCTATCTATCTATCTATCTATCTATCTATGTCAAATCATATATAACTGAAGCATATCTATCTATCCATCTCTCTCTCTCTCTCTCTCTCTCTCTCTCTATCTATCTATCTATCTATCTATCTATCTATCTATATAAGTCTATTGATATTTAACCGAATCATATCTATCTATCTATCTATCTATCTATCTATCTATCTATCTATCTATCTATCTATCTAAGTCTGTTCATATTTATAATTTAACTGAATCATATCTATCTATCTATCTATCTATCTATCTATCTATCTATCTATCTATCTAAGTCAAATCGTATATAACTGAATCATATCTCTCTCTCTTTATCTATCTAAGTCTGTTCATATTATTTAACTGAATCATATCTATCTATCTATCTATCTATCTATCTATCTATCTATCTATCTTAGTCAAATCATATATAACTGAATCATCTATCTATCTATCTATCTATCTATCTATCTATCTATCTATCTATCTATATAAGTCTATTGATATTTAATTGAATCATATCTATCTATCTATCTATCTATCTATCTATCTATCTATCTATCTATCTATCTATCTATCTGTCTGTCTATAACTGTGCATACGAAGCTGGGTTGAAATGTTTTCAGTCTGACCCACTTCTCCAAATGAAATCTGTGTTTCTGACGTTTGGTTATAAAAAGCAAACAAACTGTTTTTGGAAAGTGGGTCGAATCGAGAAGTTTTCAGCACCCGTCCTTACGAGTGTCATTATGGATAGCCATCAGAAGTGCTCTCTCTCTCTCTCTCTCTCTCTCTCTCTCTCTACCCTCTCTTTCACACCCACACACACACCCACAATCACCCCCACACACATGCATGCACGCATGCTAGCACGCACCAAGGCTATTTTTTCTTCGGTGGCCTTATACCCTAAATGTAGTAATGATTTCAATTAACTGCAGCCTTATGCCCGACGAACCTATGTTAATAAATAACCCCATATATATATATATATATATATATATATATATATATATATGTGTGTGTGTGTGTGTGTGTGTATACGTGTGTGTCAACAAGACTTTAGCGTGAGTGCTTGTCTGTTATTTATAATAAGAGGCATTTGCTGATATGATGACATTTTTTTTTCGACAAACTTCCTTCTTCTTCCTCTTCTCTTCTCCGTTTGTTTAGAGACCATCTCTCTTTATCACCCTTTCTATATCTCAGTGCTTTTTCTCTCACTCTCTCTCTCTCTCTCTCTCTCTCTCCCCTCCCCACCTTTCCCACCTTACTGCTTGCACCAATCGGATCTCGGCACAGAGTCCACTCAAGTTTAAACTGCCAAGTTGTGTAGAACGCTTCGCTGCGGTGTGATCTATTTCATTTTTTTTTCTCCCCCCACCCGGGGAAAAAAAAAAACAAAAACAACAACAACAACTAAAAAAAACAAAAAAACATTTCAAATCTGTTTATATTTTTTATTTGATCGACTTCCCCCCCACACCGTCATCAAGTGTCATCGATTGTCTTTTTATTTGATTTTTTGATTTTTTTTTTTTTTACAATCCGTGGATTAGATCGATTTATCGATCAGTTTTTCTTTTCT
>CAHIKZ030001393.1:485000-507500 GCA_903632075.3 Acanthosepion pharaonis
TAATGATTCCAGGACATGGCACATAAAAAGAAAAGATAAAATAGATTTTAAATTCCATAGTCCTAATAAATAGTTTAAATGCCCTACAAAAAAAAGATAACCCTTTATGAAGTCGTCAAAAAACAAATGTTAGCGACTTACGACAGTTTTTTTTATATACACAAAACCTTTTCAGGAAAAAATAAAAAATAAAAAAAAAATAAATAAATCTCCATAGACATTTAACCAGAATAGACGATGTCATCTTCAATATTTTAAATTTAAATTTTATTAACCTGATACCCTGACTTGACGTCTGTGAATGTAACTGAGATATTGATACAAATTATTAACCCTTATATACCTTTTCTTTAAACAATTGCTCTAGCCGTTATCATTTTAATTTTTAATTTCAATATAATAATATTCTTATAAAACGCGTAAATTTCAGGAATAAGTTATTAAAAAAAAAAAATTCGCTTGAAGATGGAACAGAGCTTAGTACTTTAATTCAATTTAATTCAAATAATTATATTGAAGTTTTCGGCTCTTGTTTTGAAACAAGAGAACATTTACGTAGCGTGTTGGAATCATATTTTTAAATAAATAAATAATGTCTGTAGTTTTTTAGTTTATTTGATGTTAAAATGCTAGTACTTACTAAAAATAATAAACTAAATTTTACAGACATCAATTTTATCGACGAGGATCAACTTGCACTATGGATTTTTTGTATTTTAATGCATATATTATATTCTAGCGATGGATGGCATAAAAAAAATAATCAATATTAGTATTTTGATTGATTCTATTTTTATTAACAATTATTTTATTTTGTAAATAAATTATATGCCGCCTAATGTTTTATATATATATATATATATATATATATATATATATATATATATATATATAATTATATATATATATATATATATATATATATATATATATATATAATATATATATTTAGAAATATTATATATATATATATATATATATATATATATAATAAAGATAAAATATTTAATGAGCAGTTTCAAATAAAAACTGTTTTCTTTGAAATATTTTGCAAGATCTTTCTAGAAAAAGAAAAAAGTGTTTCTGGGGGAAAAAATGCTTTAAGAGCATTTTTTTTTATCTTCGATCAGTAAAAAAAAAAGTTAATTCTTCATGTAATATGATACATCTTGGAAGTAAAAAAAAGTACACACATTTGAAATGGCGGCCTTCGTCACGTCACGTGACAAGCTCCCCAATTTCATTTTCTAAAGTTTTAGGCATCCCTTAACAGGCCTCCTATTTACAAAAAAAAGTTTGCATTATTTTCCTCATTGATTTTAGGTATGACCGGACATTTTAGACTTGTATTTATTTTTTTTTTAATTTTATTTAAATAAAGTATATTTATTTTATATCTAAAAATAGAAATCTATTTCAGGAAGATCGTCAGATTTTTTTTCACAACTAATTATTAAGAAAAAGTAACTGCAATCTACACATATATATATATAACGAATTATATACACACACACACAGACACACAGATTTAGCCTCGTTGACTTTTACTACTGACTCTTACTACGATCCTCACTAGGTGCTCCATACGAAAATACGACGTTAAACATTTGATATGGCATAAAACCAATCAACCAAAAACAAGGAATTTAAGTAAACTGCTGCTGGCAACCAGGAAAAATACGAAAGCTCGTGGGAATATAAAAAGATGCCTTCCAGAAACTAAGCAAAAATGATGGAATATTTTGTTAAGTCATTATAATTAATATTTTAAATATAATTTTTTAATTACACATACAGACACACAGACATTATATCACACATGAATATATATATATATATATATATATATATATATATATATATATATGTATATATATATATATATATATATATATATATATATATATATATATATATACATATTTTACATACATATACATATATATATATATAATCAAAGACACATAAATTTATGTAAATTATATATATATATATATGGAATTTTATATATATATTATTTATATATTATATATAAAATTGGTACTTTTATTGGAAAGTGCTCAATATCAAAATAAAGCTAACATATTTATTTGATTGATGTGAGTTTTGACACTGGGTTTGACTGCTTATTTGCAATGAAACCAAGGTCACAAACTCATATCAATCCGACAAAATATATATATATATATATATATATATATTCAACATTTTATTTTTTATTTTTTTTATTTGTTTTGTTGTACTTCTCCTAAATTAATATGATATATCAGCACATTATATATGTCATATGCACTTAAAATTTAATGTGCCCATGTATTATATTAATATTGAAAGAAAACATGCAAAAAGTGTTAAAAAAATTATAAATAATAATTTAAAAAATTACATTCATTTTGTGGGCTTGTTACCAATATATATATATATATATATATATATATATATATATATAATAATAAAAGAACATACGTATTCGTTTATACTAAATGTTATATATATATATATATATATATATATTTTTTTTCTTAGGTATTGTAAAAACAGTGCTCAATGTTATATAACGGTCAAAACGTCAATAACATACTCAGGATTTTCATGTGGATATGCAATCTTCAGGTGCAGAATAGCTGAGTACTTGCTGCCCATGAAGATTAAAATATTCACATGTAATTTTATCAAAAGAAAAAATATACGTCCTTCGATATTTCTCGGGTGTTGTTAATACTGTTTATTAAAAACAGAGCATTTACTTAAATATTTGTGTTTATATAAATAACGTATAACAATAAAATATATTAAAATAATTGTCGTACATTTCATAATATATGGCGTCATTTGTTTACATTAAGATACGCTTCGAGCAGATATGAACGTTCGAGGGAAATCATGGTGAATTTGTAGTTTAAAAAGCATTGAATCGACCTTGCTAACCGAACGCTCCTCTGTATTTAAAACCGGTTAAAGGCATGTCAGGCTATATGACGGTTCCATATAGGATACAGGTTCGATTCCTGTTGGAGGACGCATATTTTCTATGAGATTTGTCGGTAAATGTTGTTTATACTGTTTACTATAAACAAAGCATTTACTGAAATATTTGTGTCTATATAAATAATGTATAACTATATATATATATATATATATATGTAAGATTATGAAAAATACACGGGCAACGCACTACTCGAGTATCGACCATACAGTCTCCTCGGAGCAGTTATTGTCCTGACTCTAGTCTTGCCTATTATTTTTCTTTTTGGTAGTGTAGTGTGTGTGTGTCTGTGTGTGTGTGTGTGTGTGTGTGTGTCTGTGTGTGTGTGTGACATGGATTAAATGCGACAAATATTTTAATACATTTTCTGTTTATACGTTTTTTTTTTTTACTGCAGTAGTTCGAGCCTTGCTAAGCCGTAAGTCCTCTGTGGCTGAACGGTCATAGCACATCAGGCTAAATGATGGTTCGATTCCTGTCGGAGGATGCATATTTTTTGCGAAATTTCTCGAACATTCAGACCGGTAAATGTAATTAATACTGTTTAATTAAAAAACAGAGCATTTCCTAAAATAAGTGTATCCGTAAAAAAAACGTATAAAACAGAAAATATTTAAAAATAAATACAGTAGAATCCCCGACAACCGGACTAAGAAGGTCTTCCGGATATGAGGAATTGGCTACAAAATTCGGATATGAAGGGGTTATATTTAGATTAAAATAAAAGGACAGAAATCAGGTTTAATATTTATTTTTAATGTTTTATAATAAACAAAATAAGCTAATGGTAAGTGAAATATAACGGAATTGATTTTAAGGAAAAAAGAAATAAATTATGTAATGTTAATGGAAATTCATTAAATTAAGTATGCCACGTATACAAAACAAATAATGTAACGAGGATGTTTTTAATCGCTGTTGCATGATATTCTTTCTCTTCTAATGCCATTCTCAACTTTTTACGCATTTCGTTTTGCTTTTGTTCTTGAAAGTTTTTAAACGAAATACAAATGTTAAACTCTTTGTGGGTTATTGCAATCGTCATAGCTGAATGCTGGCTTTCTTTCCATAAAACTGACAACGTTTTCAATAGCTTTTTCAATTTCAGTCCAGGTTTCATTACAGTCATGCATCTCGTCGCAGATGTGTCTCGTTGTCATCCAGTCCTCTTATTCCCATCATCTTTTGCATCAATGCAAGCAATTAGGGTGAAATCAGCATAAGTAATTATCCAAAGTAAATTTACTGAAAAACAGAAATTTCAAATCAGTTACATATCACCCAAATAGTTCAAATATACACGTCAAAATCATGTCCGGATATGCGGAATTCCGGATATGAGGTGCTCCGGATATGAGGGATTCCGGATATACTGTAAATAGTTTTAAACTTTGACAATTTCACGGCTTTCCTATTTGAATTTTTTGATGAATTTCAGTTCTTAACTTAATAAGGTGAGTTCTACGACAATAAAATATCCGAAGGAAATTCCCTTATCGCATCGTTAAATATTTGAGCTTAACAAATTTAACAAAATATTTCAATAACACTCACTAAATATGAATGCTGGTTGTTATTTTAAGAAGTAAGGGGGTACAAGTGAAAAGATTTGAAATTGACGACTTTCTTTCTTTCTTTCTTTTCTCGCTGAAACCATGTAACGTCTCTTATATGTCTTTTGTTTTTCGACACAAAACAGAATAGTCCATTATGCATGACTTCGGATAGGATTGGAGAAACTTTTGTGCACTTTAACTAGAAAGAGTAAAAGCGAATTAAGGCTGTGGGTATCCTAGATTTTACTAGTATTGACCTTTTCATGTCTACATATTGCGATTGTCTTAAGATTCGTTGAACGGTGACTTGGGGCCCAAAATTGGGCATGAGAAATATTTTAAACGGGCCTCGAGGTGCAGATTGGAAAGTGACGAGACGAGACGAGACGAGATGAGATGAGACGAGACTTACGCCTGGAGCTGAACTCAAGCTTGGAAGTTCAATTTGACAAGCTGGCACCAACCAAGAACAGTGTAGTTATTTATATAAGCTTTTATTTATTTATTATAGGCTTTATATTTTGTTTTTGTAAATAGTATGTATTTGCTGTTACATGGAATTCCTATTTGTGCTTATGTGGGCCAAAAATGGCGCCAAGAATGATAATGAAGAAAAGGTGAATTCTGATGAATCTCTTATGAAGGAACAGGATTTTTATATATATTATTTATTCACAGGTGGAATAATGATTGGCGATAGTAGGGGGGAGATCTGTTTGTTTACAAAGTTAACTGCAGGTAGGCATATATTTTATATAATTACATAAATAATGTCGGATTGACTTATATATATATATATATATATATATATATATATATAGAGATAGATAGATAGATAGAGAGAGAGAGAGATTGAGAGAGATAGAGAGAGAGAGAGACTGATTTTTTTGATGCCAATAAATAAAATGGTGGAACAAACAAGACAAAATAAAGTCGTTGAAGAAAAAGGGAAATCATTTTACCTCAAGCAAGGCAATAAAGCCTCTAATACACAAAGAGGTTTCTGAGTATGGGAGAATAAGAGAAATATAAAAAAATAAACCAAAGGTAATTCTATATGTATGAAATGGTTTTAATGTACGTGTTACATAACTGACCAATGAGAATCGATCCAAACAAAAGTTCTGTTTTCTTTCAATCTCTTTCAAGCTTTAATAAAAGTGCAACATGTTATTTGATAAACCAAAACAATATTTTTTTAGATTCATATATAAATATATATATATATATATATATATATATATATATATATATATATATATATATAATGTGTGTGTGTGTGTTGATATAATGGGAATGAACTATTAGTTTGATGTTAAAGTTTTTTAGTTTTTTTTTTTTTTATCAAAAAAAAAAAGTACTCGGCTCAATCATAGTCTTAACGTTCATTTAAGAAATCATGAAGAAAATAAATAAATAAATAAAAATAAAAATAAATAAATAAACATAAAAAAAGGACTGCAACTACAGCACCAATCAGTTAAAGTTTGTAGCAGATATATAATAAAAAACACAACGGAGCCTGATAAAAATTAGAATTATTTAGCCAGAAAAAAAAAATAATAATAACCCAATAATAATACGACTCCAAAAACCTTGACATATAACAAACACCCTTACTTTCATCAAAGCCGAGACCCCGTGACAATGAACCAGATTACACCTCTATCTCAAAACTATAAATTTCATTGCTTAGTTATTCCAATACATATTCTAATCCACAGACAGACTGTTTCGTTGTATCACAGCTCATCAGTGTGGCTAGACGTCTGGTTGCCTCTAGCTAGTATCAAAACCCAACTGAATTGGCGTCAGACGGGGGGATTCTACCACTAAGCTGTCGGCACACGGCAGGGATCAAGGTGAATTTAAGCATATTTATCTTTGGATAAAAACACAATATGTTTATATATGCGATGGATAAATTGTCGTCTAAATGACACGAAAATGAAAATAATGGATGTATTTACTAAAATTACACAAAACTATCTCGAAATACTAAAGAGTCAATTTATTCAATAAAATCGCCATTAACTATTAACATATAAACAATACTTATTTCTTTCATCAAAGCAGAGAATAAAAAATAATGAAAAATTACCCCCAGTTTCAAAACTATAAATGAGCTTGGTCATTTCATTGCTTAGTGGGGAATTCCAAACATCACTTGAAGATGAAACAGTCATCCAACATACCACCTTAATATTGAAATTAAACTTGAATAATGGGTGACCAATTAAAAATTTCGAATTTTCTCTGTCGCGATGGAATCATATTAAAATGAAATAATTTATATATATATATATAATATACATAATATATATATATATATATATATATATTATACAATAATATATATATACGAATAATATTTACTGACAAAAATCTGTCCCTGAAAAAAAAAAATCAAACGTTCTGTCAAGAACTTTATTAATGTAAACAGTGTATATGTAGGTAGGCGTTTTTACACATAAGTTTCATCTCTTTTTCCCTCTATTCGACCTGTGAGTATCAGATTCTCCAAACCCTCTTTTTCTCATTATGTGTCCCAGAAACTTCAGCTGCCTCTTCCTGATGTTAAAATATCCTCCTTGTTTGCATCCTCTTTAAGACTTCATCGTTGCTCACACGCTCGGTCCATGATATCCTCAGCATCCTTCTGTAGAACTACATCTCTGTCGCCTCGAGTCTCTTCTTCATCTTTGAGGAAATCGTCCAACATTTGCTGCCATATACTGATCTATTTTGTGTGTTTTTTTAAATTTTTTTTCTGTCCAAAATGTCTTTACTCTTTTTATCTTTACTGTGTTTTTATTTTATTTTATTTTATTTATTTTTTGTCTATCTTCTTTTCCGTCTTCATATCTTTTAAATCGGCCAAAGTAAGCAGTAAGTGCCCATCTTCCATGTTTGGTGGCGTGATATTGCTTGGCTTACTGCCTGACCGGCCCTGAAGTAGAACGATGAGGGACACAGACGATTTTGAATTGAACCGGATGGAGAAGGAATAAATCCATTGGGAGATAAAGGGAAAAAAAAGAAAGAAAAAGAAAGAAGGAAAAGAAAAGAAAGAAAAAAAGAAAGAAAAGGAAGAAGGGTTGATTTAGGCAAAAAGATAGACAGAGACGAGAAAAAAAAAGAGAGAGAGATAAAGCTGAAATTCAAAATTTAAAATCACATATCAGTGGACAACGTGAGATGAAAAACAAAAGATAATGAAAGAAAAGGGAAAGAGACAGAAAGATAGGGATAGAAAAGGGAAAAAAGATCTGTGATCATTATAAAAAAAGAAAAAGATGATAGAAAGATAGTGAGTTATGAGAGAAACTTTGGCCAGAAAGAGAGTGAATAAAAAAAAAAAAGTTGAGTAATTGAAAAAGAAATAACAGAACTAATAAACCCAGAAGAGAAAGAGATTGTGGATTGATAGAAAGAGATAAAAGAGAACAGAAAATAAAGGGTTCGGTTCATGAAAAGAGAAAGAGATGAAAAGATCAAGCGAAAAGAAAGAAAGAGACAGAAACGGGCTGAACAAGAAAAGAGAAAAGAAAGAAAGATCCATTAGTTAAAGAAAGAAACAATGGCAAAAAAAAGAAAGAAAAATAGTGATAGAGAAATAAAAGAAAGAAAGATATTGATCGGGATGATAGCAAAATTGTCCCAAAAGATATAACAGCAAAGAAAAAAAGAATAAGAAAATAGTTTGAAGATTGTGAAGAAAGAAAAGATTACAGAAAGATTTTTGATAGAAATAAAAAAAAGATTTTTTAAAGATTTGATAAACAAAAAGAGATAGATAGATAAATGGTGATGAAAATTGAAAAGATATCCAAAGATTGCTGTGAAAGAGATCCAGGAGACAGAAAGATATTCCCTTTTTTAAATTTAGAAGAAAGAAAAAAATTGTTCTTCAATGGAAAGATGAAGATTGAACCCGGAGAAAAAGATTGAAACCATAGTGATAGAAAGAGAGAGAGACAGAAAGATATGCAAAGACATAAAGGGAAAGGAGATAGAAAGATATTTTAATGGAGAGAAAGAGACAGAAAAGACAATGACAGAAAAGACAGAAATATAGTAAAACGTCTTAGATTTAGAAAGAGGCAGAAAACAGTAGGGAGAATGAGAAAGAATTTTTTTTAAAGTTAATTCAGGCTACACATCATCAAAATCAATTTGCTGAAATATTAATTAATTAAACTAACATCAAAGAAATAGATTGGCTAACAACAATTTCGTTGATTTGTAACTATAAACAAAAACAAAATGTTTTAGTTTGTTTTTTTTTTTGCTATCTTCTGCCAGCCGCAATGATGGAGAAAGCTTTATCTCGCACCATCGCCGGTAAGACCCGCTGCAAGAGCCACTCTGTTTCGCGATTCTCGTCCAAATCCAAAAGTTTGAGTTTAGGTCTCGGACGGGGCTTCCAAAAGGACAGTGATCTTAAACATCAGAGCAAATCCACAAAAGATTGGGTTCATAAAAAGAAATTTCAAGTCATGGAATGGCCTAGTTAAAGTCTTGATCTAAAGCCAATTGAAAATCTCTGATTTAAGTGAAAGATGGCAGTATATAAAAAAAAAAAAAAAAAAAGAATGGAATCGGTAAAATAGAGTTTTATGAGAGTCTTGCCAAGAAAAACAGCCAAAAATCGCCATTGTCTACAGCCAGAAACTTTTTAAAGATTATGTAAAAACACTGGTTGTTATTGCAAACGAGAAGTTACGAAATATTTAATGTAAGGATTCACTTTTGCACATCTTAATTTTAAATGATTATTTTAATTTCAACTTGATGAACATCTTTGAAAGTGGTTGTAATTGATTTAATAAAGGTTTTTGTTAATGACTGTATAGCTTAATTAAGATTTGTTGATCATCAGGAAAAAAAGAGACAATTATTTTAAATATTATCTTATAGATTCACCACTTACTATTGCGCAGCAATATATATATATATATATATATATATATATATATATATATATATATATATATATATATATATAAATAAACAGACTACTTTAAGGCTCCATGTAATAAATTATTTCACCACAGCCCTTTTAAAAGGATGCGGATAATCAGACTTTTACTTCCAAATTAAATTATTTAAATTATTTGCTCTGAATTTACATTGAGCTCTCTGGATTTTATCCTCCTTAGTTTACCTATACGGATTACCTAGTTTTTCATAAACTATATATATATATATATATATATATATTATAAGATGGTAAGTAACTCTTACGGTATATAACTGTATTATTGTTACTTACCATCGCCTGAAGAATTACAATTATTGTTAATACTATATATATATATATATATATATATATATATAGTTTATGGAAAACTAGTTAATCCGTATGGGTAAACCTAAGGAGGATAAAATTCAGAGAGCTCAATGTAAATTCAGAGCAAATAATTTCATAAACATGAAACTTTTGTACAAGCGATTTCAAAATGTTTTTATTATAATCTCTTATGATAAAAATATAATAATAATATATTGCTTGAACTTTGTATTGAGCACTTTTTAAAACGTAAATGCTACGAATAGTGGAATTTTACACCGTCTATTCTATCTCTCATTTATATATTCTCTGATTCATATATATATATATATATATATATATATATATATATATATATATATATATATATTATTTAATTTCAATTAAAAGGTGCAATTATAATTCATAAATTCATGAATCATTCATAAAAAAACAAATATAGAGGTTAATGATTTAAATGGCGAGAATACATCGTCGCCAAACAATATAAATAAGATACATCAACCCCGAACCTGTATGTGAATGATATGATCCCCGTTTATAAAGTGCAACTATCAGATAATAAGTGTGATATTACTGTAATTATTGAACAATATAGTTCATGCCATATTCACGGACCAGTAAAACCAGTAAAAAAGAATTCTCTTATTGCTATATTTGTACAAAAACGCACAACCTTAAAATTTAAATTCAAACTCCGTACGTTCCAAAACAATAACACATTTCTCATAGCATTTTTTCGGATTACATCTCTATTTTCGATGTCCTCTTATTACTGAGAAGTAAAAACAAGAACAAAATCTACTTCCATACCTGATGATGTCTGTAGGAACAGACGAAAGCTTGTAAAAAATTAAAAAGACCTTATGCAACTGGAATTTATAGACAGGGATCATATCATTCATATACAGGTTCAGGTATGATGTATCTTATTTATATTGTTTGCGACGATGTATTCACGCCATTTAAATCATTAACATCTATATTTGTTTTTTGTATGAATGATTCATGAATTTATATATATATTATATATATATATATATATATATATATATATATATATATATATATATAAGTTAGTCCTAAGCTTGTATTAGGACCAACTTAATAAATAATATCCAAATGATGCACAATTTTTGCCACATTGGTCACATTCCTGCATACGATGACTTATTGGGCATCGTCCGTATAAACGGTGTCTCATTGATTTTATTTCTATATAGGGGACTTGGTCCACATTAATATATAGTCTATTATTTATCCACATTCCTACAACAGTAGCACATTCGTATATACGGTCCCCATTCGTATATATACTTATTGGTCCAAATTCTTATATACCGCGTCTTATTGACCCACTTTCCTATATACGGTATCTTATTGACCAAGATTCTTATATACTGTGTCTTATTGACCAACTTTCCTATATACGGTGTCTTATTGGTCCACATTCTTATATACCGCGTCTTATTGGCCCACTTTCTTATATACGGTGTCTTATTGGTCCACATTCTTATATACCGCGTCTTATTGACCCACTTTCCTATATACGCTGTTTTATTGCTCCACATTCTTATATACCCACTTTCTTATATACCGTGTCTTATTGACCCACTTTCTTATATATGGTGTTGGTCCATTCTTATATTCTTATTACTTTCCTATATACGGTGTTGGTCTTATTGATGTTGTCTTATTGACCTTTTTTCTTATATACGGTGTCTTATTGGTCCACATTCTTATATACCGTGTCTTATTGACCCACTTTCCTATATACGGTGTTGGTCCACATTCTTATATACCGCGTCTTATTTTTTTTTTTTTTGGGAATTACCTACTTTCTTATATACCGGTGTCTTATTGGTCCACATTCTTATATTTATAAATTTCTTATTGACCCACTTTCCTATATACGGTGTTGGTCACATTCTTATATACCGCGTCATTATTTCCTTATATACGGTGTCTTATTGGTCCACATTTTATATTGTCTTATTATTTATTTAAAATATACGGTGTTGGTCACATTCTTATTATATAATAAGAAGTTATTGAGGACTTTCTTATATACACGGTGTCTTATTGGTCCCATTCTTATATACTGTTTCTTATTATATATACAGTGTTGGTCCACATTCTTATATACGTCTTATTTACTTTCTTATATACGGTTCTTATTGGTCCACATTCTTATATACCGTGTCTTATTGACCCACTTTCCTATATACGGTGTTGGTCCACATTCTTATATACCGCGTCTTATTGAACCACTTTCTTATATACGGTGTCTTATTGGTCCACATTCTTATATACCGTTTCTTATTGTGATACTTTCCTATATACGGTGTTGGTCCACATTCTTATATCGTCTTATTGACCCAATTTCTTATATACGGTGTCTTATTATCCTATATTCTTATAAAAAGTTTTTATTGATTTTTCCTATATACGGTGTTGGTCCACATTCTTATATATATACCGTCTTATTGACAATACTTTCTTATATACGGTGTCTTTATTGGTTGGATTTTATATACGTGTCTTATTGACGAATTATTTCCGAGATACGGTGTTGGTCCACATTCTTATATACCGTT
Source organism: Acanthosepion pharaonis (assembly GCA_903632075.3). Lineage (NCBI taxonomy): Eukaryota > Metazoa > Mollusca > Cephalopoda > Sepiida > Sepiidae > Acanthosepion > Acanthosepion pharaonis. The sequence continues at coordinate 497,433 of CAHIKZ030001393.1, forward strand.
TCTTATTGAAATTTCTTTAAAGGTGTCTTTCCCTCTTATTGATATACGGTGTTGGTTTGCATTCTTATATACCGCGTCTTATTGGCCCACTTTCTTATATACGGTGTCTTATTGGTCCACATTCTTATATACCGTTTCTTATTACTTTTTATAAAACGGTGTCTTATTGGTCCACATTCTTATATAGTTTTCTTATTGAATAATATTTCCTATATACGGTGTTGGTCCACATTCTTATATACTGCGTCTTATTGACCCACTTTTCTTATACGGTGTCTTATTGGTTTTTTTAATATATACGGTGTTGGTCCACATTCTTATAAATTGCGTCTTATTGACCCACTTTTTTATACACTTTGGGTCTTATTCATTCTTATATACCGTTTCTTATTACTTTCCATATACGGTGTTGTCCACATTCTTATATACCGCGTCTTAAAACCCACTTTATTATATACGGTGTATTATTGGTCACATTCTTATATACCGTTTTTTATTGACCCACTTTTCCTATATATGGTGTTGGTCCACAATTCTTATATAAACGTCTTATTGACCAACTTTCTTATATAATATGTCTTATTGGTCCACATTCTTATATACCGTTTCTTATTGGACCCATTTTTCCTATATACGGTGTTGGTCCACATTCTCTTATATACCGCGTCTTATTGATACTTTCCTATATTGGTGTTGTCCACATTCTTATATACCGCGTCTTATTGACCCACTTTCTTATATACGGTGTCTTATTGGTCCACATTCTTATATACCGTGTCTTATTGACCCACTTTCCTATATACGGTGTTGGTCCACATTCTTATATACCGCGTCTTATTGACCCACTTTCTTATATACGGTGTCTTATTGGTCCACATTCTTATATACCGTTTCTTATTGACCCACTTTCCTATATACGGTGTTGGTCCACATTCTTATATACCGCGTCTTATTGACCCACTCTCTTATATACGGTGTCTTATTGGTTCACATTCTTATATATAAGGTGATTTATTGGTCTACATATGTATATATAAATATTTATTCACATTCTTATGTACGAGCAATGACGAGCCTCGTCCGTACCAAGATGGGTGACCGCTTGCTCTTAGTTACTGTTATCGTGTATTCGCGGTTGGGGCAATGGATAATGGCTCGGAAGTGTTAATCGGAGAGCCGAGTTTCAATTCCAGTCGGGTTCCTTATATTTACTTACGCGCAAATACCCTTGGGAAATGCATGAATCCAAATCTTCCCACCCCAGCTATGGTTTAATTAGTAAGACTTGTATCACTCAAACCATTATTATCTACCCCAAAATATTCTTACTATTTAAAAATATTTCCTGGCTTTAAATAACCTAAGTTGGTAAATCGTAGAAAAAGAATCAATCCATCAATCAATCAAATACTAATTAGCTATCCAGGCATGTCTTTTAGATTTATTTACATTCTCTGGAATAGAAATGTATAGAAACTACTGTGGCCATAAAGTGAGGGATCATTTTATATGCTGATTATACTATAGAATTGATCCCCCACTTTATATCAACATTATTATCTCCAAAAAAAATCTTACAATCTAAAAATATTTTATGGCTTCAAATAACATACAAAGTGTTGATAAGCCATAAGAAATGAAACAATGAAATACTGATTAGCTACACAGCCATGTCTTTTAGATTTATTTACATTCTCTGGAATATAAATGTAGAGAAACTACCGTGGCCACAAATTGAGGGATCAGTTTATATGCTGATTATACTCTAGAATTGATCCCCCACTTTATATCAACATTATTATCTCCAAAAAAATCTTACAATCTAAAAATATTTTCTGGCTTTAAATAACCTACAAAGGGTTGATAAGCCGTCAGAAATGAATCAATGAAATACTGATTAGCTACACAGCCATGTCTTTTAGATTTATTTACATTCTCTGGAATAGAAATGTATTGAAACTACCGTGGCCAGAAAGTGAGGGTTAAGTTTATATATTAATTGTAATATAGAATTGATCTCCCGCTTTAGATTCACGCTATCATTTCTTGTTTGTTCATCAAATTCTGATAGGTATGAATCAATCTTTTCTCCGCCCTCCTGCTATGGTTAATTAATGAGACTTGTATCAGTAAGTCATTATTATCTTCAAAAAGAAAAAAAAAATTCTTATAATTTAAAAATAATTTCTGGCTTTAAATAAACAGCAAAAGGTTGGTAAACCACAGCAAAAGGTTGGTAAACCACAGCAAAACGAATCAATATATATATGACATATTGCTCCCTATTCCTATGCACGGTGACTTATTGGTCTGCATTAATATCTATGTCGCTGCTGTAGACGGCCGCCATGTTTGACCCGGATTCCATATCGAGGCGATCGCTCTCTTAATTCGGAATCGAATTATTTCACACCTACTTAACTTCACCTCAACAGATTTGGAACATTAATTTCCTTCGACCGTTTTCCCATACATTATTTTCAAGTGCTCCCAGTCCTCTATTCCAAAGGCTTCACTTCAAAGCCCTTGGAATCCTAATCAAATACCGTGAAATGCTGTCATTTCATTTTGGCCCCCTAATTTTACATTTCCAGCTAGTCTTTCGCACTTTTCCCCACCTTTTTTTTTTCTCTACCTCAATTTTCTCTCTAGATATTGACTAAGACCTTAATTGACTCACGGCAGATAACACGTGTTTGTTGAGGGATATATGTCTCTGATTCATATACGCATTCATTCCACGGATTCATTCAAAGGAAATAAAAATAATTTCAGTAAATGAGGCATCCCCATTATTATTATTATTATTATTATTATTATTATTATTTGTGTACGTTATATTTCCTGCTTTGTATCTTGTAGAGCCGGGTCCAAACTATGGTCCTTAGGCCCTATAGGAGAAGTGTCATTTTATTGATAGAGCTTTTCTTCGTATATGGGATGTTCCTAGTAGGGCGATCTTCTGGGAAACTTGTATGTTGATATTACCTGGGACACTGTTAGTAAAATTGTCCATTCCTTTTCTCACGAGGCCCAGAGCTCCGATTACTATTCGTACACTCAGGCTTTAATCACCCCCCATCCTCTCTTTGTTTGTCTGTTTCTTATTCTTTCTTTCTTTCTACCTTCTTTCCTTTGCTTGTTACCTCTTTTTCTTCTTTTCTTTTCTTTCCTTCTTGCTTTGTTTATTTGTTTCTTTCTTTCTTTCTCCCTTCTTTCCTTTGCTTGTTATCTTTTTTCTTTCTTTCTTTCTTTCTTTCTTTCTTTCTTTCTTTCTTTCTTTCTTTCTTTTTTTCTTTTTACTTTTCTTTTTTACTTAGAGAAAAGAACTTGTTTCTTTTTTACTTTTTTTTCTTTTCTTTCTTTTTCTTTCTTTTTTTTTTCTTTTTACTTTTTTCTTTTTTCTTTCTTTCTTTTCTTTTTCTTTCTTTCTTTCTTTTTTCTCTTTTTCTTTCCTTTGCTTGTAAACTCTTTTCTTTCTTTCTTTCTTTCTTTCTTTCTTTCTTTCTTTCTTTTTTTCTTTCTATTCACTGTCTATTTCTTATTCTTTCTTTCTTTCTACCTTCTTTCCTTTGCTTGTTACCTCTTTTTCTTCTTTTCTTTTCTTTCCTTCTTGCTTTGTTCGTTTGTTTGTTTCTTTCTTTCTTTCTTTCTCCCTTCTTTCCTTTGCTTGTTATCTCTTTTTCTTTCTTTCTTTCTTTCTTTCTTTCTTTCTTTCTTTCTTTCTTTCTTTCTTTCCTTTACTTGGAATCTCTTTTCTTTCTTTCTTTCATTCTTTTTTTTTCTTTCTTTCTTTCTAAATTTTTTACCTTCTTTTCTTTGGTTTTGTTATCTCTTTTTTTCTGAATTTCTTTTCTTTCTTTGTCTATTTCTTATTCTTTTTTTTTCTTTCTTTCTTTCTTTTTTTTCTTTTTTTTCTTTCTTTCTTTCTATTCACTGTCTATTTCTTATTCTTCCTTTCTTTCTCCCTTCTTTCCTTTGCTTGTTATCTCTTTTTTTTTTTCTTTATTTCTTTCTTTCTTTCTTTCTTTCTTTCTTTTCTTTAAAAATTCTTTTTTTTCTTTCTTTCTTTCTTTCTTTTTTCAAAATTTTCTTCCTTCTTTTTCTTTCTTTCTTTTTTTCCTTTCTTTCTTTTTTTCTTTCTTTCTTTCTTTCCTTTCTTTCCTTTCTTTTTTTTTTTCTTTCTTTTTTCTTTTTTCTTTTTTTTTCTTTCTTTTTTCTTTCTTTTTTTGCTTGTTACCTCTCTTTTTCTTTCTTTCTTCTTCCTTTCTTTCTCCTGTTTTTCACTTTCCCTTCTTCACTTGTATATTTTCATTTAAATTTTGATCCCCTTATTAAAAAAAAAAAAAAAAAAAAAACGACCATTATCCATTTTGCACTCTCTTAATTAAATTTTATAAAACGTCTCAGTTTATTTCTTGGGACTCTGTCCAAACAATAATCAGTTCTCATTTCCCAGTCACAGGTGTTTAGACTCAAGTCTTAGTGTCAATCATATTACCCTGGGGACATCATTTCAATCTTGTTTTGACCTGCACGTTAAAGATCCGAACACTTCCCAGTGGCACTTCCAAAAAAACAGAAATATTATTTCGTTTCGTATTTTGATCCCCCGATTTTTATCGACATCATTAGCCAGAGCTGCACATATGTTTTATTATTTATTATAAAAAAAAAAATCTAGCAGGGTTACTCGCTTTTGCCTAGACTGGGACAGCTACGTAAATCCTTGCTAGTAACAATAATATTGACCATTTCCTTATAAAGAAACATTTAGAATACATTTGTTAACCAGTTCTCCTCGAGTTACGCATTTCTTCATTGTTTGGCCATAGCGCTGAGATCAAAATGTAGTATCTGTTCTCCTCATCTATAAGGAAAATATTAGCTGCCCCTAGTGCTACTCGGGTTACACTTTTTCTTCAATGCCTGGCCATAGGGCTGACAACAAAGTGACTATCTGTTCTCTTTATCTAATAGTACCTGTCCACTAATGAGAAAACATTGGCATTCATTGACCGAGCAGCCAGTGCTATTCGATTTACGCTTTTCTTCATTCTTGGCTATAGGGCTGAGATCAAATTGTAGTATCTGTTCTCCTTATCTGCAATGGTAATATTACCCGTTCGCTAATAAGGAAACATTTAGCATTTATTGATTGTGCAGCCAGTGTTACACGAATTACGCTTTTGTTCACTAAGTTTATAAAATTTTCTATGAAAAGATTTTTTCAAGAAAAAAAACAAAAACTTTTTCAACTTCAGTAACTTTTTCCATTATTAATCGACAAGTTTACTGTGTCCAGGGTTTGTGAAAAAAAATTAATGTTTATCCTTGTTTCTTGTTTCAAACAGGGTTGGTTCCTTCTAAAGATTTTTCATTCTTTTTCACTCCCAGTAGCTCCTTGCATCTTAGTGGCATTATCACCTTGCTTGGGGTGGATAGAGTTTAGAAGGTTTATCCCTTGTTTCCTGTTTAGGAACATTTTTTCTGCTTCCTTCTAAAGTCTTTTTTCATTAGTTTTAAATCCCAGTAGCCCCCTGCATCTTATTGGCATTTTATCAACTTGCTTGGGGTGAATAGAGGAGTAGAGGTTTATCCCTTGTTTCCTGTTTAGGATTGGGTTTTTGTTCCTTCTAAAGTCTTTTTTCATTCTCTTTCAGTCCCAGTAATTTTGCATCATCTTAGTGGCATTATCAAAATTGATTGGGGTGAATAGAGGAGTAGAGGTTTATCCCTTGTTTCCTGTTTAGGATTGGGTTTCTGGTTCCTTCTAAAGTCTTTTTTCATTCTCTTTTCTCCCAGTAGTCCCTTGCATCTTAGTAGCATTATCACCTTGCTTGGGTGAATTTTAGAGGTTTATCCCTTGTTTCCTGTTTGGGATTGGGTTTCTGGTTCCTTCTAAAGTCTTTTTCATTCTCTTTCACTTTTAATTAGCCCCTTGCATCTTAGTGACATTATCACCTTGCTTGGGGTGAATAGAGGAGTAGAGGTTTATCCCTTGTTTCCTGTTTAGGATTGGGTTTCTGGTTCCTTCTAAAGTTTTTTTTCATTCTCTTTCATTCCCAGTATCCCCCTTGCATCTTAGTGGCATTATCACCTTGATTGGGGTGAATAGAGGAGTAGAGGTTTATCCCTTGTTTCCTGTTTAGGATTGGGTTTCTGGTTCCTTCTAAAGTCTTTTTTTCATTCTCTTTCACTCCCAGTAGCCCCTTGCATCTTAGTGGCATTATCACCTTGGTTTGGGGTGAATAGAGGAGTAGAGGTTTATCCCTTGTTTCCTGTTTAGGATTGGGTTTCTGGTTCCTTCTAAAGTCTTTTTTCATTCTCTTTCACTCCCAGTAGCAAAATTTGCATCTTAGTGGCATTATCACCTTGCTTGGGGTGAATAGAGGAGTAGAGGTTTATCCTTGTTTCCTGTTTAGGATTGCTTTCTGGTTCCTTCTAAAGTCTTTTTCATTCTACAAACTCCCAGTAGCCCCTTGCATCTTAGTGGCATTATCACCTTGCTTGGGGTGAATAGAGGGTAGAGGTTTATCCCTTGTTTCCTGTTTAGGATTGGGTTTCTGGTTCCTTCTAAAGTCTTTTTCATTTCTTTCCTCCCAGTAGCCCCTTGCATCTTAGTGGCATTATCACCTTTTGGGGTGAATAGAGGAGTAGAGGTTTATCCCTTGTTTCCTGTTTAGGATTGGGTTTCTGGTTCCTTCTAAAGTTTTTTTTCATTCTCTTTCACTCCCAGTAGCCCCTTGCATCTTAGTGGCATTATCACCTTGCTTGGGGTGAATAGAGAGTAGAGGTTTATCCCTTGTTTCCTGTTTAGGATTGGGTTTCTGGTTCCTTCTAAAGTTTTTTCATTCTCTTTCAAGAAAAGTAGCCCCTTGCATCTTAGTGGCATTATCACCTTGCTTGGGGTGAATAGAGGAGTAGAGGTTTATCCCTTGTTTCCTGTTTAGGATTGGGTTTCTGGTTCCTTCTAAAGTCTTTTTCATTCTCTTTCACTACCAGTAGACCCTTGCATCTTAGTGGCATTATCACCTTGCTTGGGGTGAATAGAGGAGTAGAGGTTTATCCTTGTTTCCTGTTTAGGATTGGGTTTCTGGTTCCTTCTAAAGTCTTTTTTCATTCTCTTTCATTCCCAGTAGTCCCTTGCATTTTAGTGGCATTATCACCTTGCTTGGGGTGAATAGAGGAGTAGAGGTTTATCCCTTGTTTCCTGTTTAGGATTGGGTTTCTGGTTCCTTCTAAAGTCTTTTTAATTCTCTTTCACTCCCAGTAGCCCCCTTGCATCTTAGTGGCATTATCACCTTGCTTGGGGTGAATAGAGGAGTAGAGGTTTATCCCTTGTTTCCTGTTTAGGATTGGGTTTCTGGTTCCTTCTAAAGTCTTTTTCATTCTCTTTCACTCCCAGTAGCCCCCTTGCATCTTAGTGGCATTATCACCTTGCTTGGGGTGAATAGAGGAGTAGAGGTTTATCCCTTGTTTCCTGTTTAGGATTGGGTTTCTGGTTCCTTCTAAAGTCTTTTTCATTCTCTTTCATTCCCAGTAGTCCCTTGCATCTTAGTGGCATTATCACCTTGCTTGGGGTGAATAGAGGAGTAGAGGTTTATCCCTTGTTTCCTGTTTAGGATTGGGTTTCTGGTTCCTTCTAAAGTCTTTTTTTCATTCTCTTTCACTCCCAGTTAAACCCTTGCATCTTAGTGGCATTATCACCTTGCTTGGGGTGAATAGCATTTAGAGGTTTATCCTTGTTTCCTGTTTAGGATTGGGTTTCTGGTTCCTTCTAAAGTTCTTTTTTTTTCATTCTCTTTTCCTCCCAGTAGGATTGCATCTTAGTGGCATTATCACCTTGTTTGGAGTGAATGAAAGAGGAGTAGGGTTTATCCCTTGTTTCCTTGTTTAGGATTGGGTTTCTGGTTCCTTTAAGTCTTTTTCATTCTTTTTCACTTCAGTAGACCCTTGATTTTTTTTTCATTTTTTCTTGGGTTGAATAGAGGAAAGTAGAGGTTTATCCCTTGTTTCCTGTTTAGGATTGGGTTTCTGGTTCCTTTAAAGTCTTTTTTCATTTTCAAAATTGCATCTTAGTGGCATTATCACTGATCCATATACGTTTTTGAAATTTTTTTTTAGAAAAAAACACATCCACATCCTTGGAGTATTGGAAAAAGGTGGTAGTTTTAGTTAATCGCACTAACGCCTTTTGGAAAAAGCATTGAATACATATCTTCTGCGTGTACGTTTTTATAAACTCCAAATTGTTTTTGTTTAATCGTAATCACCCCAAGCAAGGCAGTAATGCCACTAAAACGGGTTACATGATTTAGGAACAGACACATTAATGAGCAAAAAGAAAAGAGATTAATCAGGTGAACAGTAGATAGCGATTGCCATTGCATTTAAATATTTGCAGATGAAAATCCGGCTGGAAAGGAAGGAGCCGGAAGGGAGTCCCACAAGCGAGAAATGCGAGAGAAGAAACTGTTAGCATAGAACTTACGGCTACATCGAGCCAGCTCAACTGCAAATTGATGAGATCTCGACGCCAGTCTAGTGCTGAGCTTAAATAAAAAAAAAATCTGTATACTATAGCGAATGGCTCATTCGAACAATTATCATGAAAGTATTTATAGATAAGAAATAAAGAGGCAATGTTATGGCGGTGGGAATGTGACTAGAGCCGAGCGACCAGATCAGGACCAGTAATATTGCAGATTCTTCTTTGGATTTTATCAAGGGGCTCAAGGTAGATAGCAGGGGCTCTGGACCATATGTGGCAGCAATATTCTAATCATGGACGAATGGTAGACTTATAGATATGTAAGATAGATTCTGGAGAGAAAAATTGTCTCGCCCGACATAGTGAATCGACTTTCTTAACAGGTGACCTAGCAATAGATTCAATATAGTCTTTCCAGTTCATATCTGCAGAGAACGTGAACAAATCACCCCTCTCCCCGCCCAAAGCACAGCATTACATTTCTTTCATGAAGCTCAGCTTTTGGAGTCAGTTGTGGAGATTTAACATCTGACTTTATTGCTATATTTATGAGTTATAGTACTCAATGTCCGGGATAGAGTCTATGTAAATATAAAATGAGATGGAACAACTACATTGAATCAATAGCTACATCTACCGCAAGGAAAGTTGGTTCTCTGTGTCGTGCCAGAACGTTTTTCTCGCCTGAGTCCATCCTTCAAATCAGCCATCCGTTCTTGCACGGAATATTGCTGTCATATATGGTCTGGTGCTCCGGCTGTACGTCTCGAGGTCCTTGACAAAATCCAGAGACGAATATACAAGATGATAGGTCCAGATCTGGCATCTAGTCTACAATCGCTATTCCAGAGACGTGCTGTGGCCTCCCTCTGCCTCTTCTACAAATATTTTCACGGCAACTGTTCCGACGAGCTACTGTCGCTGGTTCCTGGATTTCACGAATTTAAACGTGCTACCAAGGTGGCATCTCGACCTCACCCTTTCACTGTCAAAACGGTTAAATGTAACCGTCCCTTCTTCTTAAACAGCTTCTTATCTCGCACTTCCCGTCTGTGGAACTCCCTTCCTCTTACTTGCTTCCCTGATGACTATAATCTTCAAATATTTAAGTGTAATGTCAATCGACATCTGACACTCTGAGCTTGTTCCCCGCCCTTCTCTGTATCCTTTCCTCAAACATGCCTCTTTACTCTTGTTCTCAATCCTCTGTAACCCCTTGCTTGCTAGTGGCACTCCCACCTTGCTTGGGGTGAATTGCCTTTAAAAAAGTGGACATCGAAGTCAACATCCAGTGGCTAAAGTCTGCAATCGTCAGGCCATAGATTGCGTTTAAGCATGAAACACACTGTCGCCGCTGGCTGTTGATATTAATAATACTTATATATTATATATATATATATATATATATATATATATATATATATATATATAGGACTTGTTCTGGGCTGCGATGATAAGGTTTTTTTCTTTCTTCAGATGTCCTCAGCGTATCTATGGAAATAAGTTTTCATCGGGTATTTTATTCGTATTAATGTGTAAGAGCGCAGCACGCCAACAAATGTACACGATATACG
>CAHIKZ030001393.1:512500-522500 GCA_903632075.3 Acanthosepion pharaonis
TTCTCATTCGGGGTAAGACTATTATTAAAGAGTTCATGGCGACTGAGAAGAGGCTACATACTGAGGAACTGATCTACAAATTAAGTAAGAATACAATATTAAAAGCTTCATGGGGTTAGGGAAGAGGCCACATACCTCGGAACTTGTTCCCAGTATGAATAAGATTTTATTATTAATGAATTCATCCTGAAAGGGAAAAGGCTGCATACCGAGGTACTGGGTAAATATATATTAAATTGTTCAGGCGAGAGAGATAAAACTGTATAAGAAGATATTAGACCCCCGCCTGAGAGTGACTGTATATATTAAAGGCTCCATGGTGACAGGGAAGGGCTTACATGGTGAGGTGTTTTTCTTCTGTCTTGCTTGTCATTATATGAATGTTTTGACGTGTTTGATTCCTAAATGCCCAATTGAAAGGTTGACATCTCATCCTTTCCCAGATATGCTTTTAGTATTTGAAGTGACCCTGGATATATAATCATTAGAGGAAATAAAATGTTTTGATGGGTTTTATTTCAGAAATCCCCTATTGAAAAACTGGCATCCACCTCCTTTCTAGATATCCTTTTAGTGTTTAGTTAGTTGATTTTGTTTAGCGGCATATCAACATCTGTATGGGTTATTTAATGCCGAAATCTAAATATTTTGTACATAGTTTTTATGCTTTTAACTACATATATTTTGCATATAATTTTATAGCTTCAGGGTAAAAGTATGTTTTTTTTTTTTTTTTTTAGAAATAAAGATTGTAGATCAGAAGGTGCTACCATAGTATAATATCTACCTTCCATTTTCTACTTGTCTATCTACTATTCATTTTATACTATGGTATGATATTGTTATATACCATACATATATATCTAAAATATATAAATATATATACATACATACATACATACATACATACACATGCATATATATTTGTATAAAAAATAAATCCAAGGTAGAACTCAATGTCCAGGACAGAGTAAGAATATAATAAAAAGGCTTAAACACTAATATTCCATGGTCATAATTTATTCCATTGGAATCGTAAATACGATCCAATTCATCAGACCTACAAATTCAAAAAGAAAACAGAAAAAACAACTCCGGGAATAAAAAAAAAAATTAGAGAGAGTGTATGTATGAGAGTGTGGGACGAATGTGAGAGGTAAATGAAAGCTATAGAGAGGGGTAACAGATGAGAGAAGAACAGAAAGGTCTAAAGATGAAGGGGGGGATTACAATTTAACAGAGAGAAGTTTTAAAGAGGGGTGTCAAAGACGGTTTAAGTGAGAGAAATATGAATATTCTCGGATGTCAAATACATTAAAGATATATGGAATATTAGTGGTTAAGATACATTTAAAATATATGGAATATTAAGTGTTTAAGCCTTTTTATTATATATATATATATATATATATATATATATATATATAGTTTGTAGATAAGAAAATGTAATTGTGGTAATTTACTAAAAAAAATATTTTTATATTTTTTTAGTGTTGCATTGACTGTCATTTTGCTACAAAAATGTATTGTTGATCATGCAGATGTTATGGCTTCACTGAATTTGTTTAGCGGCATATCAACATCTATTTTATGACGAAATCTAAATATTTTGGACATAATTTTATACTTTTCATGTATATATATATATATATATATATATATATATATATATATATATATATATATATATTTATGTATATATATTATATATATATATGTATTATAAAAACGTACTGTTGATTTTTCTTTAGAGGTTCAGTATTTGCCAATAGCTAGGACCCTAACAGGTGCTACCACCCCGGGTCTGGGTGGAACTGGGAACAATGACAATGAAGAGGTGGTTTCACGCTCTTCAAAACCATCAATCTCCCGATCAGAGGCCTTGCTGCCGGTTGCAGTTTATCGTCATACTCAGGACGAGTTTTTTTTTTTTATTTACTATATTTCTAGATATGTAATCAGAGGAAATAGAAGGTATTGATTCATTTGTTTCATAATTGTCCTATTTAAAAGCTGGCATCTACTTCCTTCATAGATATGCTTTTTTTTATTTGCTATGTCACGGGAATAAATATTTTGCTGTCTTTTTTTTTTTTTAAAGAAAACCTCGCAATATTATCTCGAGTTACATGAACGGTTAGTTATTGATAAGACAATCTTTGCAAGAGCTTTAGTAAGCAAACATACTGACTATGTATAAAAATGGTATTGAAAAGAATTATGATTTTTTTTTTTTTTTATCGGAAATTTTTGGTTCAGGTCTCTGCCAACTTATATTCGTTTGGGCTCTTGCGAGATATTTTAAATTGAGGAAATTTGAGAGCAAAGGCGTTGTCCATCCTCAAATGTCGGGGATTACATTTAATTTTTTTTTTTTAACGTTATAAATGCGGAATTTAATTAATTTAATTAATACTTATGAGTTTTTTCAACTGTAGAACAACGTGTTTGTTATCGTCGCTTAACTGCCTCCTAGAATTTACTGAGTTTAATTTACCCCGACAGAAAGCCACAACTGAGAGAATAGGTCCATTATATGTATAATGTAAATATATTGCTAATAATTTTACTATAAGAATGCATTGAAAATCAGGAAGAAAGGGATTGTCAGTGGTCAGGAATGAATGCAAGCATTACTTATAGAATAGGGTTATTATATGTATAATGTAAATGCATTGCTAATAATTTTACTATAAGAATGCATTGAAAATCAGGAAGAAAGGGATTGTCAGTGGTCAGGAATGGATGCAAGCATTACTTATAGAATAGTGTTATTATATGTATAATGTTTTAATAATTTTACTATAAGAATGCATTGAAAATCAGGAAGAAAGGGATTGTCAAAAAGGAATGAATGCAAGCATTACTTATAGAATAGGGTTATTATATGTATAATGTAAATGCATTGCTAATGATTTTACTACAGGAATGCATTGAAAATCAAAAAGAAAGAGACTGCTAATGGTCAGGAATGATTGCGAGCATTACTGACAAATAAGAATATCGTACATGTATTTAATTATGTATTTAAGCCTTTAAGCCTCATCCTAACCCTGTCTATGTGTGGCTGGATGTGCAGCGATTTCTTTGAAAATTGGAAACGCAGTGAAAATATATAGACAAAATTTGAGACTTGAATTTAATGAAACATATATATATATATATATATGAACATTAAAGTCAACACGTGGCCTAACGATTGCGTCTAGCATGAAACAGCCTGTCGCTTCTGAGTTGACTTCAATGATTACTTTTATATTTACATACGCTGTATCACTGATATTGACCACTTTACCCCATAAATATAGCATACATTATATATATATATATATATATATATATATATATATATATATGATAAATATATCATATATATATATATATATATATGATAAACACATCAACCCTTTTTGCTTCCTCGGGTAGCACCAATAGAAAGGTTTCGTGTCGCTCTGCATTCTCGATCTTTTCAACTGTGCATTGAGCACTTTTTAATATAAGAGTTTGCCAGACAGGATATATTTTCTTGATGGTTAAAACAGTTTTATTATATATATATATTTAGAAATGGACAAAGTCCGACAATTTATTTATTAAAGACATTTTTATGTTTAACATTCTTTTTTATAGATACAAGTATTTTAGTAAATGCTCTGTTTATAATAAACAGTATTAAATAACATTTACCGGCCTGAATGTCCGAGAAATTTCATAGAAAATATTCGTCCTTTGACAGGATTCGAACCTGCATCCTATACGGAACCATCATTTACGCTGACGTGCCTTAACCGACTCGGCCACAGTTAAGTTAAGTCGGTTAAGGCACGTCAACGTAAAAGTATTACATATAAATACGTATCAGAAAGACTATAATATACTTGCCCTCCGACAGGTGGTGTTTTCTCCTATAAAAGGCGGATGCCGGGCTGTTCATTTTTCTATTATGATTCTTGAATATATGGGGTACCGGCGCTGCTGACTATAGCTTTTTAACTACATACTGTCGTGCCTAACTCAACATTCCATAGCAGTATCGGTCGGGCTATCCATCTATCTATCTATCTATCTATCTATCTATCTATCTATCTATCTCATTCTCTTCATATCTATGTATCTAGCTCATTCTCTTCATATCTATCTATATATCTATGTCATTCTCTTCATATCTATCTATCTATCTATCTATCTATCTATCTATCTATCTATCTCATTCTCTTCATATCTATCCATCTTTCTATCTATCTATATCTATGTCATTCTCTTCATGTCTATCTATATATCTATGTCATTCTCTTCATATCTATCTATCTATCTATCTATCTATCTATCTCATCTATCTATCTATCTATCTATCTTCTATCTATCTATCTATCTATCTATCTCATTATCTTCATATCTATCTATCTATCTATCTATCTATCTATCTATCATCTCATCTTCATATCTTCTATCTATCTATCTATCTATCTATCTATCTATCTATCTATCTATCTATCTATCTATCTATCTATGTCATTCTCTTTATATATATCTACCTTTGTCACCCCCCACCCCAATCTGACCGACCATCGGAATTATTTCTAATCAATTCTTAGTTGGGTCGAGAACTTTTCATGTAATCCCATCGCATGTCTGCTTGTGATTGTGACTTTGCGCGTCTGTATTAGGTTGGAAAGTATTAAGAATTTACTCATCTGCATCTCTCCATTTAAAAAATAACAAAAGCAAACCATTCTAAAAGCATCTGAGAGACCCCATTCTAACTTCCATCAAAATGGCTGATGGTAACCTCGAGGAAAGTGATTCGTTATGCACTCTAGGGCTAACGTTCTCTGCTGACATGAAGTGGAAAGATTATATTGAATCAGTCTGCTGCTAGGAAAATTCCTTCACCCTGTTGTGCAAGACAATTTTTCTCCACAGAATTCATCTGACATATTTTATATATATATATATATATATATATATATATATATATATATATATATATATATATATATGTCTACGCAGCCTATAAGTGAGCCACTTGCAAAATCTTTCTAGAAAAAGAAATGTGTTTCTGAAAAAAAATGCTTTAAAAGCATTTTTTTTTCTTCGATCAGTTTTAAAAAAAAATAGCCATTTTCTTCTTGTAATATGATCCATTTAGGCGAAAAATAAAAAGACGGCGTTCGTCACATCACGTGACAGATTCCCAAAATTTATTTTCTACTTGTGTGTCGTCTTAGACATTTTTTTTTTTTTTTCTCTCTCTCTCTCTCTCTCTTACTTATCTATAAATCTAACATTCGTCTATGCTTCGAACATTAATGCCACATATGGTCTGGGGCTGATTCTATATTTTCAGAGATTCCTGATAAAATCCAAAGAGGAATCTGTAATGTTATTGGTCCTGACCTGGCATCTCGGCTTCAGTCACTTTCCTACAGCCGTAACGTAGCTTCCTCTGCCTTTTCTGTAAATACCTTCATGGTAATTATTTTGTTGTAAATACCTTCATGGTAATTATTATTATCGTAGCTAGACTTTATAAATTTAAGCGCAGTACTCGATTGGCAATTAGGTCTCATCGTTTTACAGTTGAACTGGCTTTCATTTTCTTTGCTAACAGTTTCCTTTCTCAATCTTCTCACCTGTGGAACTCTCTTCCGGCTTCTTGGTTTCTGATAAACTTTGATCTTCAAAAATTTAAATGCAATGTCAATCGTTATCTTCTGTCTTCTTAATTCCTGTTGTTTTATTGTTCTCTCTTCATAATAATGTTTTCTTTTTCTTACCAGAATTCGTTTTTTTTTTTGCGTGGGGGGGGGGGTAGAAAACTTAGAAAAATTGCATCTTGGTAGAAACATATAAAACTTTGATTCCAGGAAAGTTTTTGAAAAATAGAACCAAATTTTTGCAATAAAAAGAAAGAAAGAATGAAAGAAAGAAAGAAACAAAATCCCAGCTGCAGCCAATTCTGGGAACAATAAAAGTGTTTTTACCACTGACCCAGAAAGCAGCCAATTCTTATCAAAATTATAACAATAAAAGTCTTGTTTACCACTGTTATGACAAAAGAAAGCAGATTATATGCAGAAAACGCTTTTAAGTGGTTTTGATATAGAAGCACCATTTCATGTGTCATTATAAAATTTCCAGCTGATTTAAAATGAAAACTTTTCTTGACTTGAAAATTTGAATGTCAAACAAAATTTAAAAATTTCCAGTCAAAATTGTATTTTAAAATTAGTTT
Source organism: Acanthosepion pharaonis (assembly GCA_903632075.3). Classification (NCBI taxonomy): domain Eukaryota; kingdom Metazoa; phylum Mollusca; class Cephalopoda; order Sepiida; family Sepiidae; genus Acanthosepion; species Acanthosepion pharaonis. Next base: position 518,736 of record CAHIKZ030001393.1, read on the forward strand.
AAAAAATATGAAAGAATATATTTTTTATTTTTTTTTGCTAAAATATATACTTTATATCTTTATCGATATATATATATATTAAAAAAAATCTTTTATAAAATATAATTTTCAAACATTGATTTTTTTAATTAATCGATTTTAAAACAAATTATTTGGATTTGCAGAAATACATTTATAGAAGACACTGTGTTTTTCACCGACTGTCGCCATCTAATTTGAATTTAAAAAAATTAAAACGTAAATCTTTTTTTATTTATTACCTAAGTTTTAAAAATAAGAAATTTTATTCTTTTGTCAAAAAAAAATCTTTGTTATCCCTGTTTCCTGTTTTCAATTTTAGTTTTAAAATTTCTTTTCACTCTAATAAGTTTAATTTAAAATTTCCAGTAAGTAAAATTGTATTTCAAAATTAGTTTAAAAATGACTGCATCTTAGTGGCATTATAAAAGAATTTTTTCATTTTTTTTTTTTTTTTTTGCTAAAATACCTTTTTATTATCACTTTTTTAAAAGTAGATTATCCTTGTTTCCTGTTTAGGATTTTCATCTTTCATGCAATGTATTTCATTTTATTGAAAAAAAATCTTTAAAAAATAAAATATAATCATTTCAGTAGGAACTTTGGCAAAGAAACATTATCCTTGTTTCCTGTTTAGGATTGATTTAAAGTCTTTTTATAATTAATCTGATTTAAAACAAATTATTTACTTTTTTTTAAACTTTTAGTCTTTATCTTCTCTTTCACTCCCAAAACATATTTTAAATCAGACAGTAGAGATTTATCCCTTTGTTTTAGGAAGTTTCTGGTTCCTTTTTGTCGCCATGTTTAAGCGGATGATTGATCTAATGTTGTTCTACGGAGAATTTATTTCTAACACATAATTGAAGAAAATGACGTAGGCATCTTTTTTATTTCATTTTTAAGTACTCAGTGATCTTAAAAAGTTAGAAATAGGAGTAGATAGGTTCGCCTGTCGCTCGGATCACATTTTTCGGTTATTTGCTTGGGAATAAAGGTTTATCCCCTTGTTTCCTGTTTAGGATTGGGTTTCTGGTTCCTTCTAAAGTCTTTTTTCATTCTTTCACTCCCCAGTAGCCCCTTGCATCTTAGTGGCATTATCACCTTGCTTGGGGTGAATAGAGGTAAGATCCCTTGTTTCCTTTTTTAGGATTGGGTTTCTGGTTCCTTCTAAAGTCTTTTTTATCCTTTTGTTTCATCTTAGTGTTTTGGGGGAATTGAGGTTTATCCCTTGTTTCCTTTTTAGGATTGGGTTTGATGGTTCCTTTTAAAGAATTTCATCTTTTCATTATTCCCAGTAGTAAAAAGCATCTTTTAGTGGCATTATCACCTTGTTTGGGGTGAATAGAGGAGTTAGAGGTTTATCCCTTGTTTCCTCTTTTAGGATTGGGTTAAAAAGAATGGTTTTCCTTCTAAAGTCCTTTTCATTCTCTCTTTCACTCCCAGTAGCCCCTTGCATCTTAGTGGCATTATCACCTTGCTTGGGGTGAATGAATTCAATTTATAGCTTGTTCCCTTTTTTTTAGGATTTTGTTAGTCTTATTTCTTTTAGAGTTTATCCCTTGTTTCCTGTTTAGGATTGGGTTTCTGGTATCCTTCTAAAGTCTTTTTCACTCCCAGTATTGCATCTTAGTGGCATTATCACCTTGCTTGGGGGGAATTTCAATGTTTCCTGTAAAGTTTCTTGTAAAGTCTTTCTCCTTTCTTTGGCATTATCTTAGCCATTTGTTTTGGGGAAAGTAGAGGTTATCCCTTGTTTTTTTTAAAAAAAAAATTCAGTAGCCCATTCCCATTATCAGTTGGTGAATAGAGGAGTAGAATTTATATGAAATTACATCGGCTTCACTTTTTTTCATCGACAGTAGCGACTTGCATCTTAGTGGCATTAACCTTGCTTGGATAAAACCAGGAAGGGGTTTATCCCTTTACAGATGATGTGCTAAGTCTTTTTCCTTTGCATCTTAGTGGCATTAACCTTTGGGGTGAATTAGAAATCCCCCATCCTGTTTAGGATTGGGTTCTGGTTCCTTCTAAAATTCTCTGTCCCAATAAACTTGTTTTGGGGTGAAGAAAAAAAAAAAGGTATTCCCAGCCAGTTGGTTTTCCTGAACGGAAACTTTTCATCATCGACGCGACTTGAAAAGCTTCTTACCACGAATTAATTTAAAGAAAAGAACAAATTATCAGCCGATTTTAAAAAACAAAAAAAAAAAAAAAGACCTTGAAAATATTCCTGGATGAATTTAAAGGCAAGAAAATAAAATTTAAAGACAAGTAGAATGAAAAATCATTACCGGATGACCTACCTAACTGACCTAAATGACTGACTGCTTTATTCTAGTAAAAATCATGTTGTATGAAAATCGCCCTTGCCACTTTCAAAACCTGACCTCATGTGCTTTCCTACAGTGGATAGGCTAGGCCATAAAAATGGCGAGTGTAATAAACCTTACCTGCTGATATTAAAAAAAAAAAAAAATGAAAAGAAAAGAGAAGAAACATATGTTTATATAATGTTTGATCAATAAGTTCACGTGGTTTTAACTGATATCTACACGTTACAATGCTCAGTTTGCGTTGCTAATATTCACCGATGTTGAAAAAAAAAAAAATCCTGCGAGAAAATAAATGTTTTTTCTTTCTTCAGTATTACGCTAAGGAGATATTTATTGATGTATTAAAATCACACACACACACACACACACACACACACACACACACACACACACACACACACACATATATATATATATATATATATATATATATATATATATATATATATACACACAGAGACACAAACACACACATAAACACATACATATACACAGACACACAAAGTAACACAAAAAACATAGGATTTGAAGGAGAGATTTAGGACGGTCCATCTACGAAACTCTGAGTCGGGATGCTGAAGATAACATCAATCAGCTAAAGAAGCAAACCTTTTATTTATATATATATATATATATATATATATATATATATATATATATATATATATCATGTGTGTGTGTGTGTGTGTGTGTGTGTGTATAAATTAAAAGAAAGAACAGTAAGATATATAATCCGGTGTTCTTATAGATATTTTAATTTTTGCAAAATAGTGCTCAATGTAAATTTAGGATGAAATGGAACTAACGTCTTTAATTTAATTACAAAATTAAATTCGGATTTTAAGATTCCATTTTTGAAACATCGTTAGAACTGTGTAGCAAAAATGTCATATTTTAAATCAATTAATTTATAATATATATATATATATATATATATATATATATATATATAGAAGATATATAGTCTGAAGATGTGTTAGATTTATGGGATAAAGTGCTCAATAGCAGAGATAGAGCGTGTGTAAATATAAAAGTGAACATAGAAGTCATCACTTAGAGGCGACTGTCTTTTTCATGCCAGATGCAATCGTCAGGCCACTTTATCCCATAAATAGAGCACATCATTCATTACCTGACCTATTAATTTTATATATTTATATATATATATATATTATATATAATATATTTTTATATTGTTTATAATTATGATATATATATATATATATATATATTGAAACAAGTCATTTAGATTCAACAGACTGAAAAATAAAAAATTTTTAGCATGAAACAGTCATTTGCCTCTCTGAGTGTTGAATTCAATGTTCATATTTTATAGCATATCTAAAAAACCATATTTTTTCATATATATATATATATATATATATATATATATATATATATATATGTGTGT
>CAHIKZ030001393.1:527500-567500 GCA_903632075.3 Acanthosepion pharaonis
CACCGCAAGGTAATTTTACGCAGTCCTGTGAAGTTTTGTTGAAATCGGTTGAAAAATGTAGGAAATCTGATCCAATATATAAACGTACAGACAGACAGACACACACACACACACACACACACTGCATTTTATAATAAGTAAGATTATTATACAGTTCTCTTTTCACCGCCCCCGATTCAAATTGTTAACCCCCCATTTGAGGATGTGCCTCAGTTGCACCTAAATGTTGTTACTAATTTTGATTTTCGGGTGGGCTGACTTTAAACTTTTAACTGCTCCAATTGAACGGCAAAAATTCCCAGTGGCTAAAGACCCGGGCAAAGACGGGTGCTAAGTACATGAATATTGCAAGTTAATTGAACAGCTGAAATTTATCTTGGAAAATAATCTAATAATCTAATTTCAGTGACATTACGAAACTGATAAAAATCCTCTTGATAATTCCTATGACTTCAGCAGAGCCAGAAAAGAATAAAAAAAAACATTCCAAGATGTATTGGGATGGCCAAAGACGCATTGCAAAAGTTAGGCAGAGTATTACAAGACAGGAGGATTTCTTTGTTAACAAAGAAGTACTGAGCTGCTATGTGACAACTGTCCTCTTTTACGGCAGCGAATGTTGAACGGTCTCCTCAAAGATGAAGAAGAGACTCGAGACAACGGATATATGGTTCTACAGAAGGATGCTGAGGATATCATGGACCGAGCGTGTGAGCAACGATGAGGTTTGGGAGAGGATGTAAACAAGGAGGAAGCTTATACTTAACATCAGGAAGAGGCAGCTGAAATTTCTGGGACACGTAATGAGAAAAGAGGGCCTGGAGAATCTGATACTCACAGGTCGAATAGAGGTAACGAGAGACAAGGGAAAACAATACGTGACATACCTGGCGGACTTAAGCAAGTGGATGACAGAACGTGGTCTAGGACAGGAAGCAGAGGGAAGGAACTTGTTTAGAGTTGCAAAAGATAGAGGCAGGTGGAGAGCCATGATCGCCTAGGTCCTAAACAAGGAGGAGGCTTATACTTAACATCAGGAAGAGACAGCTGAAATTTCTGGGACACGTAATGAGAAAAGAGGGCCTGGAGAATCTGATACTCACAGGTCGAATAGAAGGAAAGAGAGACGAAGGAAAGCAACGCATGACATACCTGGCTTAAGAAAGTGGATGACAGAACGTGGCCTGGAGGAAGTAGCAACGGGGCAAAACTTATTGAGAGATAGAAGGCATTGGAGGTAGTGGAGAGCCGTGATCGTGTACGTTCTGAAGGGACACGGCACATAAAAAGAAAGAAATGAATCCTTAAAGACTTGAAGCGCTATCAATGGAGAAAAATTTCTCTCAACATTTATCCAAGGGCCACAATATATTTTTGAAGAAAATTAATATTGCCAGTAATACATTTTTTTTAAGGAAAAAAATATTACCAAAAATATATTTTCGAAAAAAAAAATATTACCAACAATAAAGATCTTGTCGGTATTAAATAACCCATTGAGTTTGATATGCCGTAAAACAAAATAAACCAAACCAATCTAAACCAAAGAATACATATTCTATTCATACGAATCTATCCTAAAATGTTGTCGTTTATTAAATAACCCATTGAGGTTGATATGGAGTAAAACAAAATAAACCAAACCAATCTAAACAAAAGAATACATATTCTATTCAAATGAATTTATGGTAAAATGTTTCAATCGGCATTAAATAAATTGATTTGATATCCGTAAAAACAAAATAAACCAAACCAATCTAAACCAAAGAATACATATTCTATTGCTTGAATCTATCCTAAAAATGTTGATATTAAAAACCCATTGAGTTTGAATGCCGTAAAACAAAATAAACCGGGTCTAAACCAATCTAAACCAAAGAAAATACATATTCTATTCATATATTGATATGTAAAAAATGTTGTCGGCATTAAATAAACCCATTGAGTTTGATATGCCGTAAAACAAAAATTTTCAAACCAATCTAAACCAAAGAATACATATTCTATTCATACGAATCTATCGTAAAAAATGTTGTCGGCATTAAATAACCCATTGAGGTTGATATGCCGTAAAACAAAAATAAACCAAACCAATCTAAACCAAAGAATACATATTCTATTCATACGAATCTAATGTAAAAAATGTTGTCGGCATTAAATAACCCATTGAGGTTGATATTCAAAAAACAAAATAAACCAAACCAATTCTAAACCAAAGAATACATATTCTATTCATACGAATCTATTTTTAAAAATGTTGTCGGCATTAAATAACCCATTGAGTTTGATATGCCGTAAAACAAAATAAACCAAACCAATCTAAACAAAAAGAATACATATTCTATTCATACGAATCTATCCTCTAAAATGTTGTTCGGCATTAAATAACCCATTTTTGATATGCCGAAAAACAAAATAAACCAAACCAATCTAAACCAAAGAATACATATTCTATTCATACGAATCTATCGTAAAAAATGTTGTCGGCATTAAATAACCCATTGAGTTTGATATGCCGTAAAAACAAAATAAACCAAACCAATCTAAACCAAAGAATACATATTCTATTCATACGAATCTATATTAAAAATGTTGTCGGCATTAAATAACCCATTGAGGTTGATATGCTTAAAAAAAAATAAACCAAACCAATCTAAACCAAAGAATACATATTCTATTCATACGAATCTATCCTAAAAATGTTGTCGGCATTATTATTAACCCATTGAGGTTGATATGCCGTAAAAAACAAAATAAACCAAACCAATCTAAACCAAAGAATACATATTCTATTCATACGAATCTATCCTAAAAATGTTGTCAGCATTAAATAACCCATTGAGGTTGATATGCCGTAAAAAAAAATAAACCAAACCAATCTAAACCAAAGAATACATATTCTATTCATACGAATCTATCCTAAAAATGTTGTCGGCATTAAATAACCCATTGAGTTTGATATGCCGTAAAACAAAATAAAACCAAACCAATCTAAACCAAAGAATACATATTCTATATTCATACGAATCTATCCTAAAAATGTTGTCGAGCATTAAATAACCCATTGAGGTTGATATGCCGTAAAACAAAATAAACCAAACCAATCTAAACCAAAGAATACATATTCTATTCATACGAATTATCGCAAAAATGTTGTTCGGCATTAAATAACCCATTGAGGTTGATATGCCGTAGTTCTTTAAAAATAAACCAAACCAATCTAAACCAAAGAATACATATTCTATTCATACGAATCTATCGTAAAAAAATGTTGTCGGCATTAAATCCAAACCCATTGAGTTTGATATGCCATTAAAATATTTTTGAAAAATAAACCAAACCAATCTAAACCAAAGAATACATATTCTATTCATACGAATCTATAAAAATGTTGTCGGCATTAAATAGACCATTGAGTTTGATATGCCGTAAAACAAAATAAAAACCAAACCAATTTAAACCAAAGAATACATATTCTATTCATACGAATCTATCGCAAAATGTTTCGGCATTAAATAACCCATTGAGGTTGATATGCCGTAAAACAAAATAAACCAAACCAATCTAAACCAAAGAATACATATTCTATTCATACGAATCTATCGTAAAAATGTTGTTCGGCATTAAATAACCCATTGAGGTTGATATGCCGAAAAAACAAAATAAACCAAACCAATCTAAACCAAAGAATACATATTCTATTCATACGAATCTATCGTTTTAAAAATGTTGTCGGCATTAAATACATTGAGGTTGATATCAAAAAACAAAATAAACCAAACCAATCTAAACCAAAGAATACATATTCTATTCATACGAATATTATAAAAATATTGTCGGCATTAAATAACCCATTGAGTTTGATATGCCGTAAAACAAAATAAACCAAATCCATCTAAACCAAAGAATACATATTCTATTCATACGAATCTATCCTAAAAATGTTGTCGGCATTAAATAACCCATTGAGGTTGATATGCCGTAAAACAAAATAAACCAAACCAATAAACCAAAGAATATATATTCTATTCATACGAATCTATAAAAAAATTTTGTCGGCATTAAATAACCCATTGAGTTTGATATGCCGTAAAACAAAATAAACCAAACCAATCTAAACCAAAGAATACATATTCTATTCATACGAATCTATCCTAAAAATGTTGTCGGCATTAAATAACCCATTGAGGTTGATGAGAAAAAAAAAAAAATAAACCAAACCAATCTAAACCAAAGAATACATATTCTATTCATACGAATCTATCGTAAAAATGTTGTCGGCATTAAATAACCCATTGAGGTTGATATGCCGTAAAACAAAATAAACCAAACCAATCTAAACCAAAGAATACATATTCTATTCATACGAATCTATCCTAAAAATGTTGTCGGCATTAAATAACCCATTGAGGTTGATATGCCGTAAAACAAAATAAACCAAACCAATCTAAACAAAAGAATACATATTCTATTCATACGAATCTATCCTAAAATGTTGTCGGCATTAAATAACCCATTGAGGTTGATATGCCGTAAAAACAAAATAAACCAAACCAATCTAAACCAAAGAATACATATTCTATTCATACGAATCTATCCTAAAAATGTTGTCGGCATTAAATAACCCATTGAGGTTGATATGCCGTAAAACAAAATAAACCAAACCAATCTAAACCAAAGAATACATATTCTATTCATACGAATCTATCGTAAAAATGTTGTCGGCATTAAATAACCCATTGAGGTTGATATGCCGTAAAACAAAATAAACCAAACCAATCTAAACCAAAGAATACATATTCTATTCATACGAATCTATCCTAAAAAATGTTGTCGGCATTATATAACCCATTGAGGTTGATATGCCTTAAAACAAAATAAACCAAACCAATCTAAACCAAAGAATACATATTCCATTCATACGAATCTATCCTAAAAAATGTTGTCGGCATTAAAAAACCCATTGAGGTTGATATGCCGTAAAACAAAATAAACCAAACCAATCTAAACCAAAGAATACATATTCTATTCATACGAATCTATCCTAAAAAATGTTGTCGGCATTAAATAACCCATTGAGGTTGATATGCCGTAAAAAACAAAAAAAACCAAACCAATCATAAAACCAAAAATACATATTCTATTCATACGAATCTATCCTAAAAATTATTGTTGTCGGCATTAAAGAAACCCATTCAATGTTGATATGCCGTAAAAACAAAAAATAAACCAAACCAAAAAACCAAAGAATACATATTCTATTCATACGAATCTATCGTAAAATGTTGTTTGGCATTAAATAACCCATTGAGGTTGATATGCCGTAAAAACAAAAATAAACCAAACCAATCTAAACCAAAGAATACATATTCTATTCATACGAATCTATCGTAAAAATGTTGTGGCATTAAATAACCCATTGAGGTTGATATCCGTAAAACAAAAATAAACCAAACCAAAAACCAAAGAATACATATTCTATTCATACGAAGTTTTAAAATGTTGTCGCATTAAATAACCCATTTTTTTGAGACAGTAAAACAAAATAAACCAAACCAAATTTAAACCAAAGAATACATATTCTATTCATACGAATCTATCGTAAAATGTTTCGGGATTAAATAACCCATTGAGGTTGATATGCCGTAAAACAAAATAAACCAAACCAATCTAAACCAAATATTCTATTCATACGAATCTATCTAAAAATGTTGGGCATTAAATAACCGTCTTGAGGTTGATATGCGGGTAAAAAATTAAACCAATTAAACCAAAGAATTTCTATTCGAATCTATGTAAAAATGTTGGCATTAAATAACCCATTTGTTGAATGTCAAAACAAAATAAACCAAACCAATTTCATATTGGGTTCATACGATCTATAAAAGAGATGTTTGCATTAAAATACCTGAGGGAAAGGCATGAAAAAAAAATCCAAACCATAAACCAAAGCTATGGGTTACGGAATCTAGTAAGATGTTTTTGGTGATTAAACTAAACATTATTTATATTGTTTATTTCAAAATAAAAATAAATTTTCTTACGAATCTGAAAATTGTTTAAATAACCAATTCTCCGGTTTCAAAAAATTGACAAAACCCTCGGGAATCAAAATCTTAAAAATTTATTTTCATTCTGAGATTAGCCCAGAAACTACCATGGCAAACAACCATGGAGGGATCGGTTTTTTGATATATGGTTTGAATATACTTGAGAATACCAAATTCCCTGAATACACGGGTGGTGTAATTATCGAAATTGTTAATCGGAGAGCTGAATCCAATTTAAAATTCGTTAAAAAAAATACCTTAGGGAAATCTGAAAACTTCCTCCATACCATTTTCAAAGACTTTAATCATAATTTCAAATTATTTCTATGTTCCGTAACAAATGAAAATATTTAAATACTGATTAGCTACACAGGCATGTGTCTTAAAATTTATTTACATTCTCTGGAATAGAAATGTATAGGAACTACCATGGCTACAAAGTGAGGGATCATTTTATATGCTGATTATACTCTAGAATTGATCCCCCACTTTATATCAACATTATTATCTCCAAAAAAATCTTACAATCTAAAAATATTTTCTGGCTTTAAATAACCTACAAAAGGGTTGATAAGCCGTAAGAAATGAAACAATCAATGAAATACTGATTAGCTACACAGGCATGTCTTTTAGATTTATTTACATTCTCTGGAATAGAAATGTATAGGAACTACCATGGCTACAAAGTGAGGGATCATTTTATATGCTGATTATACTCTAGAATTGAACTCCCACTTTATATCAACATTACTATCTCCCAAATAAATCTTACAATCTAAAAATATTTTCTGGCTTTAAATAACCTACAAAGGGTTGATAAGCCGTAAGAAATGAAACAATCAATCAAATACTGATTAGCTACACAGGCATGTCTTTTAGATTTATTTACATTCTCTGGCATATAAATGTATGGAAACTACCGTGACCACAAAGTGAGGGGTCAGTTTATATAAACATTATAATATAGAATTGGTCCCCCACTTCATATCCACATTATAAGTTCTTGTTTATCAAATTCTGATAATTATGAATCCATCTCTTCCCCCCCAGGTATGGGTTAATTAGTAGGACTAACCACTAAAATCATTATCTCAAAAAATAAAAACCTTCCAATCTAAAAAAAAAATTCCTGGCTTTAAATAACCTGCAAAGGGTTGATAAGCCGTAGAAAATGAATCAATCGATCAAATGCTGATTAGCTACACTGGCATGTCTTTTGGATTTGTTTACATTCTCTGGAATATAAATGTATAGAAACCATAGTGGTTACAAAGTGAGGGATCAGTTTATATACTGATTTTAATATAGAATTGATCCTCTACTTTATATCCACATTATAATTTCTTGATTGTTTATCAAATTCTGATTAGGTATGAATTTAACTTTTCTTCCCCCCACAGCTATGGGTTAACTAGTAAGACTTATATCTCTAAATTATTATAATCTCAAAAAAGATTCTTGAAATCTAAAAATATTTTCTGGCTTTAAATAACCTGCAAAGGGTTGTTAAGCTGTAGAAAATGAATCAGTCGATCAATCAAATACTGATTAGCTACACAGGCATGTTTTTAGATTTATTTACATTCTCTGGGATATAAATATATAAAAACTACCGTGACCACAAAGTGTGGGATCAGTTTATATATTGATTGTAATATAGAATTGACCCCCCCCCCACTTTATATCTTAACTTATATAATTTCTTCTTTATTAAATTCTGATTAGGTACGAATCCACACGTTCTCCCCAGCTATGGGTTAATTAGTAAGACTAAATCGTTATTATCTCCAAAAAATTCTTACAATATAAAAATATATGTAAATATTTAAATAACCAGCAAAGGGTTGATAAACCGTAAAAAACGCATGAAAGAATCAATCAATCAGTTTCCCGCTGTTACATCCAAGAATAAACAATTCATACACTTATTTTTTGCACAATAATATTCACCCTGTACAAGTTCCAAGAGCCACTCGGGGTAGAGGGTTATATAGTAAAAGGCACGGCTTATGGGGATATGTGGCGAGGATAAAAGCCAAGATTGCAGGGACCGGGGAAGTATCCCCTTGGGAGTCGGTTCCACAAAGCAGTTGAAGAAACTGTTCGAGTGGAACTTACATTTCACCAATGGAATGAGGGTGGTTCGCGACAATGGGCGTGGTGAGTCTTGTGAGTCTATGTGCAGGTGGTGTAACGGTCATCGGCTCGCATGGTGAAATCGGCGAGCCGAGTTCGAATTCCAGTCGCGTTCGTTACATTCTCTTTTGTTCAAATAAATAAAGAAAGATGTGAAGTCATCTCTTCTCTCGCCTCCACCCGAATGTACCAGTTGCTGTAAGCTTGGATGTGTCGGGTGTAATGAGCAGCGGGTCGGATTTTCCCGTCTGGTTCGGTATATTCACTTACGCGCAAAAACACCATTCGGAAAGGCATGAATCCAACTTTTCTCCCCCAGCTATGGGTTAATCAGTAGGACTTGTATCTCCCAAAATTCTTAGTATTATCTCATTATTATTATTATTCTCAATATTATCTCCCAAAATTCTTACAATCTAAAAAAAAAAAATTCTGGTTTTAATTAACCTGCAAAAGGTTGATAAACCGTAAAAAAAACGAGTCGCTTAATCAACCATCACCTAATTACAATTTAAACCAGTGGTTCCCAGCCGATTTTGGGCCATGCCCCATTTTTTTTTATTTCTAAAATTCTGGTGCCCACCCCTTTGGAATGCTCACATGCACTGATTGGCCAATAAAACATGGGTTCTTCCAGCAATATGCATCACGCCCTCTTGTTGACCAAGACACGCGAGTGTTGGGAGACGGGAAATACCATCTATGCCAATTCCACGTGTACGTACATACACACAAAATATTTTTATGTATGCATACTATACGTATGTATTAATTTGCATTAACATTAACACTTTCACTCAGATTCACTAGAAAACAATTTACTGTTAATAATTCATTCTGGAATTGCCCTCTTATTTATTCTGTTGGTATCGTAAGCCGAAGGCTGCAAATGCTACACATGCCTCACCAAAATATTACTATATTACTTTGTTTTAACATCTAAATCAATGATTCCCCACGTTGGGAATCATTGATTTAGATGTTAAAACAAAGCCTGCGTTAAATTTTAGGTAGTATCAATATGTTTTATTGAAGTTATTTGGTGTATTCTAAAAAACCGTCGTCTGAATCATATTTTCCTTCAATAAAAATCTAATAAAATCATCAAATTGATCAACACTTATAATAGAACAAATCATAAACACGTATAAGTCATTAAATCCTTTACATTTTAATATAATGACCCTTCTTCTCAATAATATCCAGTAATCTATTAACCATTGATTTTGTTTTTTTTTTTTTTTACTTCAGCAGGTTCAGTTTCCGACATGGTAGTTTAAATTGCTTCTCATAAGTCTGCTTGCTGTTATATTGTTTGCCACCATATAATTTCATCTTCACAATCGACCATAGATTTTCGATCGGGTTCAGATCAGGACTTCATTGTGGCCATTCCATTATCTTCTCTTCTGTAAAACTTTTATACTCAAATAATTCACGGGTAAGCTTAGCTAAATAGCGCATAGATACACATCTAACTTTTAAACTGTGAGACCTGGACTTGTACCATTGCAAAGAAAGTCTTGTTCATAAACTCGCAATATTTAGCACTGTTCATCAAAATATTACCATTAAATTTAGCTCACCAAAATATTACCATTAAATTTAGCTCACCAAAATATTACCACTAAATTTAGCTCACCAAAATATTACCATGCCCACCGATTTTTAGCTGTTTGTTTAGGGGAAGACAACTCTGAATCTAAAACTGAGATAGTCTGAATCGATGGAACAAAGGAATGTCGTTCTTCCGAATATAAAAAAAAATATCACTTCACTCTATAAAAATGTCTTTTAAACTATTTACATTATTTGGACTATTGCCCTTATCTTTGTTGCCATATTTGTTACAATGTTTCGGCCGTTATACGCTCCGGCCTTCTTCAGGTGGTCGGAAGGTCGGCCTGAACCCTTTATTTCGCTCACTGGGGTAGACTGTTCTAGTTCCACGTGCCACATGGATAAAGGCGTTGGTTAGATCCAGTGACAGGACCCAAAGAGTGTGAGTTCAATACCCGGTAAAGGCAGTGGAGAACTTGGTGAGGGGAATTAACAGGAGATAACTGATAACTGACATCCATTAAAAACATGACACGGAGGGGAAGGACTCTGTTGAAACCCAACCTTTTAAATTTGATTTGTTTATTGAAACTCGCGTTAAAACTATTGCACTATATATATATATATATATATATACTAGCAGTAGAGCCCGGCGTTGCCCGGGGATGTAACAGTAAGAGACAGATCAAGTATCGACCATCATAAAGACTGAAAAATAAAATTGACAAAGATTATTGTTTAAGGTTGACGGACACGCATGTCTTAATTAGTTTTTTTTTCTTTTTTTTACGAATTGGTTAAACCCAAACTCAAACAAAAACATTGTTTTCAATCGTTATGAGTCTACCGATTGAATAAAATTTTATTATCAACAATTGTCTTGTAAATGAAATTTTTAAAGCATTCTGAATGTAAAAATAAAGAAAAAAGTGTGCAAGACAATAAGAAACACTACCTACCAAAAAAAAGTGAAGTTTTGTTGAAATCGGTTGAAAAATGTAGGAAATCCGATCCCATATATAAACGAACACACACACACACACGCACGCACAAACACAAACAACCAACATGGGTTTTATAATAAGTATAACTTGATATGAGTTGTCGCACTTTAATTAATGCCTCTTAATCGTATTTTCAAATTGATTTTGTGCAAAAACAATTGTGTTTTTCCAATTTTTGGCGCTGTCAGAACCACCGCAAGGTAATTTTACGCAGTCCTGTGAAGTTTTGTTGAAATCGGTTGAAAAATGTAGGAAATCCGATCCAATATATAAACGTACAGACACACACACACACACACACACAATCTGCGTTTTATAATAAGTAAGATTAAATCTCATTATATCTAAATTGTTTTATAATACAGCGTAACCCGGATATAAGAGAGTTGTCTTGACCGGAGAAGAAGTCTCTTATATCCAGGTTTCTCTTATATCCGGGTTTGGTCTATTTTGTTTAGGTAAGTATGGGCTCTAATTTGGGACCAGAGAAAATCTCTCATATCCGGGTTTCTCTTATATCCGGGTCTCTTATATCAGGGTTACACTGTAGTACAACTTCCCTTTGAAGTAAATGATGATCTTATTTGGTGCCCCAATAATTTAATAATAATGTGCTTATCCAAATATAATTTACGCTCCGGCATTCTTCAGGTGTTTGGAATGTCGGACTGAACCCTTTATTTCGCTCACTGGGGTAGTCTGTTTTAGTTCCACATGCCATGTTTAATGGATGTCAGTTCTCAGTTATCTCCTGTTAATTCCACTCTCTAAGTTCTCCACTGCCTTAAATGGGTATTGAATTCACACTCTTCGGGTCCTGTCACTGGATCTAACCAACGACATTCCAACCACCTGAAGAACGTTGTAATAAATATGGCGACAAAGATGAGGACAATAGTCCGAATAATGTAAATAGTGTACATAATACCTCATCTCAGAAATATAGACAGATACTGAATGTTTTGAAATGTTGTAATAAATATGGCGACAAAGATGAGGACAATAGTCCGAATAATGTGAATAGTGTACCTAATATCTCATCTCAGAAGTATTGATAGATACTGAAGGGCCGAAATGTTGTAATAAATATGGCGACAAAGATGAGGACAATAGTCCGATTAATGTGAATAGTGTACATAATATCTCATCTCAGAAATATAGACAGATACTGAAGGGCCGAAATGTTGTAATAAATATGGCGACAAAGATGGGGACAATAGTCCGAATAATGTAAATAGTGTTATAATACCTCATCTTAGAAATATGAACAGATACTGAAGGGCCGAAACGTTGTAATAAATATGGCGACAAAGGTGAGGACAATAGTCCGAATAATGTGAATGGTGTTCATAATATCTCATCTCAGAAATATAGACAGATACTGAAAGGCCGAAATGTTGTAATAAATATGGCGACAAAGATGGGGACAATAGTCCGAATAATGTAAATAGTGTACATATAATACCTCATCTCAGAAATATAGACAGATACTAAAGTGTCATTTTGGAAACTACTTAAGCTAGAAGAGACGATCTTTTCTCTAATTTAGGGAGACGCCACCTTTGTCTCCCGAGCCGAAGTAGGTTGAAATTTCATTTTATTGCTGAGACAATTTGAGGTCATGTGAAATAGGAAATGTCTAAACAAACGAAGGTGCCGTATATAGGTTAATTCGAATAAATGTTCTCAGGTGTGGGAATTGTGTCAGTTGTAAAAGTTTGTCCATTTAACCAGCCTCATTCACCTCCCTTATAGGTAAAAATTAAAAACCAATTTCTGTTGGATAACTGAATAACAATATAGAAAAAAATTTCCAAGTTATGAATATTTTTTGGACACAAAAATATGGAGTATCAAAAGGGCAGTTTTTCCATTGAAACCCATATTATTTCAGTTACCTTCACTCTTCAGCAATGTTTGTTATTTTAAAAAGCAACGATTGGAATAAAACCTAAAAGTATGGAAGTAAATTTATACATTTATTCTTTTTTCTTGAGAATTGACAACAAAAATAAAAAAAAAACACGATTTATTTATTATATTGTTTATTGGAACGGTTGGCAAAATATAATAATTAGCAATCGATTCGAACTTTATAAAATGGTAAATGATAAGGATTTCCTTTTATTTGGAATGGCATATTTCAATCATTTATAAATGTTTATAAATTTATGAATAAATAATGAAATAAAAATTGTTTTCATATTTATTTTTTTATAAATTAGTAAATGATAAATATGGCATATTCTATTAGTTTTAATATATTAATACATAATTTTTATATTCATATGTTATAATTATATATTATATATTATATATTATAATATATAATATTATATATTTTAAATAGTTTAAATATTAAATATTATATATAATATTATGTATAATGTTATTATATATTATATGTATTATATATATAATATATTATATATAATATAAAAAATATATATTAATAAATATAATTATAATTAATAAATATTATGTATAAATATATATTATATATAATATTATATATTATATAATATTATATTATATATAATATTAAATATTTTTATATAATTTTATAATATAATTATATATTATAAAATATAATTATATATTATAATATACTAATTATATTAATATATCAATATATTTAATGTATTAGTTTTTATTTCATACAGCTGTATTAGATTTTTTTATTCCGTGAAATTTTGCAGGTCGTTATTTTTGAAATTTTTAAAGTATATTACATTGCAGTAGAAATGGTTTTGAAAAAGAAAAAAAAGATTGAGCTTTGTGTTCTCCAGGATGGTTTTTGAATTCAAAGTTTTTCCTTTCCTAGACCGGTTTTATCACTGGAAATATCTGACCTGCCAATTTACCCAAAATAATATGAACCAAGAAGAAGAATTTTATTCATATTTTATTAAAAGAAATTTTTACGTAATATAATGGATCCGACTGTAATTCCATTATATTCACTTACGTTCTAATACCCTATATAAAGTTTTTAGAATGTTCTAAATTCTTGTATATGAACAATCTAATAGTGTTTAATGTTTTTGTTGTAAATTCTCAAGAACAAATACAAAATATGCATCAATTCATTTTATCAAATGTTTAGGTTTTATAACAATTCTAATAATCGCTTTTTAAAACAACAAACATTGCCGGTGAGTGAAGGTAATTAATGAAAAAACGGTGTCATGGGAAAAACTGTCCTTTTCACACTTTTCTTTTTATTGCGGGCACAAAGATCCATGTTTACTAAAACATTAATGTTACATCATCAGAATAAAATAATGTTGGTTATTGACGGAATATATAAGTAAGCAAATATATATATATATATACATATTTTATATATTTTAGAGCCGGTGTTGCCTGGTGATGTAACAATAAGAGATAGATCAAGTATCGACCAGCATAAAGACTGAAAATAAAATTGACAAAGACTATTGTTTAAGGTTGACGGACACGCATGTCTTAATTTTTTTTTTTTTTTTTTTTTACGAATTGGTCAAACCCAAACTCAAACAAAAAACATTGTCTATCGATTGAATAGTATTTTATTATAAACAATTGTCTTGTAAATAATAAATTTTAAAGCATTCTGAATGTAAAATAAAAAAAAAAATTGTGCAAGACAATATAAAACACTGTTTTGTAAAAAAAAAAAAAATTGGTTTTTTGTTGAAATTTATATAAAAATGTAGGAAATCCGATCCCATATAAACGAACACACACACACACACACACACACACACACACACACACACACACACACACACAACCAACCAACCAACCTGGGTTTTATAATAAGTATAACTCGAAGTGAGTTGTCCCCCTTTCATTAATGCCTCTTAATCGTGTTTTCAAATTGAGGGAAAAAATAAAAACAATTGTTTTTGTTTTTCCAATTTTTGGTGCTGTTAGAACCACCGCAAGTTAATTTTACGTAGTCCTGTGAAGTTTTGTTGAAATCTGTTGAAAAATAAAGGAAATTTTATCCAATATATAAACGAACAGACACACACACACAATCTGCGTTTTATAATAAGTAAGATATATTGTCATCCATCAATATGGCTAGAAAAAGAAGAAAAACCTCTAGCTAGGATCGAAACCTGGCTGAACTGAGTTGATTCATCAATGTTAAAATTTAATAAAATGTTTAGAAATATTATTAAAACATTTATTTTTTATTCTAATTCTCTCAAATTCACGGATCAATTTGTTAGTGATGTTTCAAAACTGATTAACAAAGACATCATAGTTTGGGATATTTCTTTTATTTTCCGGAGTACTTTCAATCTCATCTAAGATCATCATCAAGGATGAATTGCTAAGAAAAAAAAATTCATGTAATTAATAATTGTAATATTTTTGTAAATGCGCATGAAATGTGCTCTGTTATAGTTTGTTTATTAAAAATTAATTGTTAACAATATCTAAGGAAGGTAACTTAATTTATATTTTTATTATTATTTTAAAATACTCAACCTGCAATTTAAAAAAAATAATTCAGAACTATCAATTACATTAACTTTTTGTCTTGGTAAATCACCCCTGAAGATTATCTTGTTTGAAACAAAAAGTATTTATGGGAAAATAAAAGAAATAGCCAAAACTTTTTGGTTCAGTTTTTCTTAATTCAGTTTTGTAACAAATTAAGAAATTGATCCATGAAATAAGAGAATTAAAAAAAAATAAAATAATGTAAATATATGTTCAGATTATTCAACATAAAAGTGCTTGATTGGGAAATAGGTTTGGCTTATAAATACATTATAACATACATACATATATATATATATATATATATTATATATATATATATATATATATATTAAATAAAAACAGATATTTGAAGGTTCCATGTAATAAATTATTTCACCACAGACCTTTAAAAGCACTAACGGATCATCAGACTTTCTTCCAAAAATTGAAACAAAATATGAAAAGAAATTTACACATTTATTGAATTTGTATTAAACATATGTAAATTAAAATAATTTATTAGATGGAATTTATTTTAAAATGTTCTGTTTTTATTTAAATTATTTGCTCTGGATTTACATTGAGTTTCTGGATTTTATCCTCCTTGGTTTATAAAAATATAAACGGATTATAAATTATAAAAAAATAAATTATATTTTTTATATATATATATATATATATATATATATATATATATATATAATAAAAAAAAAATTGTTACCTAATAATATGCATACTTATACTTGATGTGAAAATAATTCTACATACTGTAAGGGATTCTAATACATTTATTTGTTCTTAAAAGAAATATAGTATATTAAAAATTAAAAATGAAAATATTTTTCAAATCGTAGTTAAATAAAACGTATTCTAACCTAAACACCCCAAAAAATCTTTAAATATACAAATAGAAAAAATGCCGTAAGAATTTTTGCCGTTAACAATAAAATTAAAAAAAAACCAGACGACATGCATTTAACGGATGTCAGATTTCATTGAAAAATACATCCCTACCCCCTACCAAAACGTAACTAATAACTGATACATCAAAATACAGACATAATGAACACGCAGACACCCCTTGTCTAGAAAAATGGATTTATCTGTAACCTTGGAAACGTGAATTATGATTTTTGCTGTGTCTTTAAAACCCAGTAATTTAAAAAAAAGTTACTCCAAAATTCGCTTGAGGATGAAATGGAACTAATGTCTTTAATTTAATTACAAAATTAAATTCGGAGCTTTTAGCTTCCATTTTTGAAACATGGTTAGAACTGTGTAGCGAAAAAAAATATTTTAAATCAATTAATTTATAATATATATATATATATATATATATATATATATATATATATATATCTATATATATATATTGATATATGAACGTTATCAGTTGAATTTTAAAAAATTTTTTTGATATCTGATTCTATATATATCAGTTATATATTACACCAGGTTTGCACATCCATGTGGCACCCCCATAAAAAAAAAAAACCAAAAAATAAAATGAAATGTTTATATCTACCGAACTGCTTTAATTCCGACAATTTCGCTTACACTGTTTTCTAATGGTAGGCATATATACCTCTCAAAAAGAAGTAACGTCCGCGTAGAGGAGACTCAAATAAAAAGTGACTTGACCTACGTTGATCAGGTAGCGTTGCTAGTATATATTGTCCCAGTTCTGTTTAAGCACCGAGAATTTGATAACGTCAGCAAGCTTCAGGTAGCAGACATTCCGGTGCCTAAATTGGTGTTTGATGACTTTGGGATCAATTACGCAAATTAATGAGAAAATGAGTCCCTGACTTGATCCCGAGAGTGTTTCAATTATTTCCCAACTGCAAGGATTACTCTCACGCCCAACGTCAATCTAAGGGTTTGTATTCAAATCAATAATGAGACAGAAAGTTACATATATACATATATATATATATGTGTGTAGGTGTGTGTGTGATGGTATAGACTTTCGGCAATCCCAAATTGGCTATGGCGTAACACAATCTTCTGTTTATGCAGCATAATTTATGTTGTAATTAAGAGAATCTATTGCCAGGTAAAGAAATGACATTACATAATTTTCATCTTATTTTTCATTTTAATGTGCCTATCGCATATATATACAAATATATCTGGTTGAGTTTTACACATCATTTATCTATCTAATATCTATCTATCTATCTATCTATCTAAAAAATCTATCTATCAGTCTTCAAATATATCTCAGTAAATCTATATTCTATTCTTTATCTATCTATCTAATATCTATCTATCTATAGAAAAAATAATCTATCTATCTATCTATATATTTTAATTTATCTATCTATCTATATATATATATATATATTATATATATATATATTTATCTATCTATCTATCTATCTAAGTCTTTATTCATATCTATCTAAGTCTTTATTCATATCTATCTATCTATCTATCTCTTCAAATCTATCTCAATTTATTCATATCTAAGTCTTTATTCATATCTATCTATCTATCTATCTATCTATCTATCTATCTATCTATCTAGGTTAATATCATTTTCTTAATCTGTCACCTTCTGTCATACGAGCTATCTCTTTCTTCTTTCTTTCTCTTTCTCTATCTACATAGAATTAATACAAGTAAAAATTTGGTCACTTAGTTGATTAGGATCCCGACTTTAGAGATTCGTAGACGGAACCTTCAGCAAACACTCCGTTCACTCGTCAGTGGATATCAGCCATTGACTGTCTATATTTCTCGTCTTTCTTTTATATATGCATTTTTTCATTGTTGTGCGGGTTCAAGCATTATTCGCATCAATAAATTTTATCTATCTATCTATCTATCTATCTATTTCCATGTAAAAAGTTATATTCATTTATCTATGTATATCTATCTATCTATTATTCTATCATCTATCTATTATCTCTGGTTTATTGGTATCTATCTATCTATCTATCTCAGTCTGTTTATATTCATTCAAGATATCTATTCATTCAATAATTTTCAAATCTATCTGGACATTTCAGTCTATCATACCTATCTATCTATATATAACAATATATCTATCTATCTCAGTTTGGAGTTTTATATATGGTTATCTATTTCTATCTTTAAATCTATCTATTATCTATTTTTAATTATTTATTTTCTAAATATCTATTCTATTTATCTATCTAATATTTTAGTCTATCATCCTGAAAATATTCATCTATTATCTATCCATTATCATAAAAATTTCTATAAATCATATCTAGTCTGTTATTCACATCCAAATCTATCTATTATCTATCTATCTATCTATTTATCTATCTATCTCAGTTTTTGGTATTATCTATTCATTTATATTAGGCCATTTCTTAAACCAGTCTGTTTACATTTATCTATCTATCTCAATCTAAGAAAATAATCTATCTCAGTCAGATGTTCATATCTATCTATTTATCTATGAAAATTATTTATCTATCTATTTATTCATATATTCAGATATTATTCCATATATATTATCATCTATTATTCATTTTGACATCATTTATCTATCTTCTATTATCTATTCATTTATCTATCTATTATCTATTCAGTCTGTTTACATATATTATCTATTCATCTATCCATCTATCTAATTATCTATCAGAAAATGGAGTTTATTATATTTCTATCTATCTATCTATCTATCTATCTATCTCAGTTTGTTGGTATCGAATTCTATCAATCTTTATGACAAATCATGAATCATCTATCTATCTATTAAAACTGTTCATGTTTGTTCATTATTCATCTATCTATCTCAGTCTATTTATATATAAAATTATCTATCTATATCTATATATTCATTCATTCATCTATCATATCTATAGTTTTGATGTTAAATGAAGTATTTTAGTAGACAATTACTACTGTGTAGTTGTATGTCTTTTTTTTAGTGTTCCGTTGCCAGTTGCAATCCTTACTTATTTATTTCCCATACTCGTTTTTAAAAAATGACATGTTTTGCTTAGCCAACAATCAATTTGGACCAATGTTTACATGTCTTTAAGAGAAAGGCTGTAAGGTTGTTCCACCTGTGGTCGAAACGCACGAGTCTCTCCCTGTTGCCTCTTATAATTGCGAGCAACGACCCCACACATAAGGCCGGCTCCCTTGTCTTAGGGTAGCGGTATTTTGCGGATACGTTTGTTCAAATAAGCAGGTGGATCGTATATTTTCGTTCCACTTCGTTGATTTGCGGAAAAGAAAAACAGGTCCGACTGAAATTCGCTCTCTACGCGCCTCTGCAATTTTAATCTTGACAGTGTCAACTTGGGCTGTGTTTCGTTCAAGGAGAAAATGGTTTGACGTGACCCTGAAGGTTTTCTTATTAACACTTATACGTTCCGTCTCTATCTCTCATTTTTTTTAAATTTTAGAATTTTTTTTTTAAATAATAAACCGCCGTTCCGTTTCTCTGTACTCAATAGAAATGAAGGAATTTTGTTTCTTTTATTAGAAAATTCAAAATTGAGGTTTTTTTTTAAAAAAAAATTCCTTTTTTTTTTTTTTTATTTAAAAATTCTTTTCTTTAAATTTTCTTTCTTTTAAAATTTACATATTGTTTTTTTTTTTATTTTTTCTTCTGAAAAAAATTTCAAATTCAAATCAATTTTTTCTTCTTTTTTCTTTGTATTTATTTATTCTTTTTTATTTATACAAAAAGGTTTTTCTTTCTTTCTTTTTTTCTTTTGTATTTTCAACTTTTTTCTTTTTTTTTCTTTTTTTTTTTTCTTTGTATTGAATTTTTCTTGGCGGAAAAAATTTTTTTTCCAGAATGATTTTTTTTGAACAATTAAATTTCTTTTCTTTCTTATTTTTTTTGTTTTCTTTATTTGAAATATTTTTTCTTTCTTTTTTTTTTTTTTTTTTTTTTATGAAAAACTTTTTTTTCTTATTAATTATTTATTAATTTTTTTATGAAATAAGTTTCAAACATTTCTTTCTTTTTTTCTTTAAAACAAAAAAAAAATTTTATTTTTTCTTTTTCTCTTTAAAAATTTTTTTTCAATTTTCTATTATATATTTCTTCTCTCTTTTCTCTTTTTTTTAGTTTTTATTTAGATGCAGTCTTTTCAATTCTTTCAATCGTTATTTATTTTTTAAAGATCAAAAATCTTTCTTTCTTTTGAAAAATTTCGAAAGCTGATTCTTTCTTTTTTTCTTTCTTTCTTTCTGTTTTCAAATAAAAATTCTTTTGAAATGATTTTAAAATCCCAAAATCTTCTTTTTTTCTTTAAACATTCTTTTTTTAGAATCTAAAAGAATTTTTTTTCTTTTTATTCTTCTTAATATTTATTTAAATTCTTTCTTCTTTCTATTTTTAATTTTCTTTTCTTTTTTTTTTATCACTTTTGGATTTTTTCTTATTCTTTCTTTTTTTCTAAAAAAAATTTCTTTAATTTTGAAAAAAAATTTCTTTTTTTTTCTTTCTTCAAGAAAAAAACTTAAAACCATTTTTTCTTTTTCTTTTTTTTTTTTTTTTCGTTTCTTAAATTTTTTTTTCGTTTTTTTTTTATTTATTTAATTTTTTTTTAAAGGTTCTTAGATTTCAATTTGTTCTTTTTTTTAAAAAATAATCCTTCCATTCTTCTTTTTTATTCATTTATTTAATTAGACTTTAAATAAAGCTTTCAAACCAAACATTTATCCCTGTCTTTTGTAATAGCGTTCAACCCAAACATCCTTTGGCGTGTATCGAGTTTCGTCTTTCGCTTTTGGCTTCCAATGTCAGTTTTTCCCATCTGCCAAATGTCGTCAACTCCATACGCACGAAGAAAGGAGACAGAGATAAAAAAAATGTAACCATTCTTCCCCCCCACAACTTTTAACTCTTTTTGGTATTCATTCTTAGTATGTCATACGACGTTTGATAAATTGTTTCGAAGTAGTTTTGGATTTTTGAAACGGGCTTGATTTTTCAAGATAGTTTAATGCCAAATAATTTCTTTTTTTTACGCTGGCGCCGCCTTTTTTCAAGTTTTTTGTTCAGTCAAAATTTTATTACATAAAAATTATTTTCATAATTTAAATTTTTTGTTTGTTTAGAATTTGAAAATTCTTATATTTTTTTTCTTTTTTTTCTTTTAAGTCTTATAGACCTAAAGTTCTTTTCGATTTTTTTTCTTTTTTATTTTTTTTTTTTCTAGTCTTATAGACCTAAACATTTTTTTTTTCTTTTTTTTTTATTTATTTCTTTCTTTTATTTTATAGATGAAAAGATATTTCTTTTTTTTTAAATTTCTTTATTTCTTTTTTCAGAAGATTTCTAGTCTTATAGACAGACCTATTTTTAATTTTTTTTTTTTCTTCCTTAATGTTTTTTCTAGTCTTATAGACCTAAAAGATATTTTTTTTTATTTTAGATCTTTTCTTTTTTTTTTCTTTCTTTCTTTTCTTTTTTTAAAGTTTTATAGAAAAAGATCTTTCTTTTTTTTTTCTTTATAGTCTTATAACCTAAAAATTTTTGTTTTTTTTTCTTAGACATTTCTTAAATTTTTCCTTTCTTTCTAGTCTTATAGATATAAAGTTCTTTTCTTAATCATTTTGATAATCTTTTCTAGTTTATATTTCTGTGTTTTTTTTTTTTGAAAAATTTTCAATTTTTTTTTTTTTTATAGTCTTATAGAATTAAAAGATCTTTCTTTTTTTTTTTCATTTTTCTTTCTTTTTTTTTTTCTTTCTTTCTTTCTTTTCTTATCTTATAGATTCAAAGTTTTTTTTCTTTTCTTTTTTTTTTCTTTCTGAAAAAAATTTCTTTTTTAATTCTTTATTAATTCAAAGATCAATTTTTCTTTATTTTTTTTCTTTCTTTTCTTATCTTTCTTTTTTTCTATTAAATAGATGAAAAAATATTCTTTTTTTTTTTTTTTTCTTTTTTTTTTCTTTCTTTCTTATTTCTAGTTTAAATAGTACTAAAAGTTCTTTTTTTCTTTTTAAAATTTCTATAACTTTTTTAGATCTTTCTAGCGTTCAAATCTATATTTCTATTATAAAGTTATATATATTTATTTTTTTATATATATATCTATTAAAGCATGGCCCGGCGTTGCATGTGCTTGATTCAAAAATCGTACGAATCATAAAGCAAAAATTATATCACTTGACTTAAAATCATTTTTGCCCTTCCTTTTCTTTTTTAAAGGAGATTTTTCATAAAATGATGTTTGATGATTTTTGCCTATCTCAATGCGATTTTTTTCGAAGCTCTATACTAAACATTAAATCTGTTACGAAAAAAGAACTAAACAAAATGAACACAAAACGATCAGCTTTAAAAAAGAATTCGTAACTGGAAAAACCGAAAAAAAAAGAATGTTAACAACAAATACTTTTTTCACACCCAACCCAGTTCTGTGGAATCAGAATCAACGTTGAGTTAAGTGTGAATGAGCTAATTGGAGTAAAGTGCCATGCAGATTTAAATTTTTCCCATTTGTGACGAATGCAGCTATCGATTTTTTTTGCATGCTAGCATGCTAGTTAACATTCGTGTCAGTCATCTGTTGGCTCTCACGCTGGCTAATAGAATCTTCCTATATTAATGGCAGCCAGCTATTGGTCTCACTCTGGCCAGTAAAAAATAGCCGAAATACATGAAAACTGCCGTAGAAGCATGAAAAATCGATTATTTCCCTATCGATGGGAGTTGGAAAAATGCAACGTCGGTCTTGGCCTTTATAGAAAAACTTGGAGCATATGCATGCAAATTTTGGTGCAAATCCGTCGAAAATTTTAAGATTAATGTGCATTCGTTAAACACACACACACACACACACACACACACACACACACACACACATCACAAAACACACACACACACATAATGTCCTGCCTAATTTTATAGATAGAGATTTACAATTCTCAAATTACGAATAATGTTTTCAGACAATGAGAAAAATATATCTAAAATTGTATATAAAAATTCCATATAAATGTTGAAATTTGCGCAATAATTTATTATTTTTAAATAAAAAAATAAGGTGCTATTGTTTTTCTGATTTTATTTTATTTCTAAAATTCGTCCTAGTTTTGATGACATCCATATTGCGTCATTTAAGACGATAATAAATATACATCCGACAGATAATTAGGTTTTGAGGTGCGTGGGACATATTTATAATTGCTGGTGTTCATAGGACCAAAAATATATTAATAAATTAAGGTATTTAAGCTATGGGCAAATGGTTAAACCCAAACTGATTTAAAAAAACTAGATAAGTTTTTAAAAATAGGTACTAGCAACACATTTTTTAAAAAAAAATATTATTTATAATACGTATTTTGGAAAAAAAATATACCAGCATATACATTTTTTGAAAAATGTTACCAAATTATTTATCCCATTGAGGCAAATATAGATATACGAACCAAACCAAACCAAACCAAAAAATGTCTTTTCTTATCATATCCTTATGATGATTAATAAAGTTGAAACTTCGGACGATTTTTAGTTTTCTTCCGAAGTGAACTTTGGGTAATTTCTGTAATTGTTGTGAGAAGGATTATTTGTAATGACACAAATATCGATATTAAAATTAATAAAAAATATCTGCCGTTTTTAATAAAAATTTTCATTGAATATAAAGAATTTTGCTGTCATAAATAGAAAAATATATATATATATATATATATATATATATATGAAAGAAAAAAAAGAAAAAAAAAACAAAATCTGAATATGTAATTATGTAGTATTAATGTTAAAATAAAGTCGACGTCGGACGTTTCGGTCTATTTAAGACCATCTTCATGGACATTTTCATTTAAACATAATTAACATTAGAACATATATAAAAATTTAACACAAAAGACGATGGACATAAGAGCACAACTAATCCAAACAGATAACTGAAATTTTTTATAAGATCAGCGTTCTGTTTTAAATATGATCACGTCGTCGTCACGTGGGCGATGTTGTGAAAACGTATTCGAAGATGATTTCCAAAAAATTAAAATATTAAAAAAAGTCGATTGAACTATTTTATATAAACAGTTCAAGAAATCCCTTCCGTTGATATAGGAATACGTAGAGATCAATAGGTTCTTATTTCTTCATACAAGCTTGAAGTCCTTCACGTTACAAAGCAAATCAAAAATGATTTAAAAACGATGGAACAGTTCTAAAAAAAAACAGTTCGATAATAAATCCTTTCCTTACTTGATCAATAGATTCTTATATTCTCGTCCAAGCTTGAGGTCTTCCATGTTATAAAGTAAATTCAGGTTTGTATTTCCAGTAGACAGTATGTAAGCAAATATATGGATATAAATCCGACAGTATATATAAAGAAAAAAATACAGAAAAAAAAAACAAAAATCTGAATATGCAATTATGTAGTATTAATGTTAAAATAAAGTCGACGTCGGACGTTTTTTCGGTCTTATTTAAGACCATCTTCATGGACATTTTCATTTAAACATAATTAACATTATAACTTATAAAAATTTAACACAAAAGACGATGGATTATAAGAGTTTTCATAGATAACTAATTTAAACAGATAACTGAAATTTTATAAAAATCAAACCGTTCTGTTTAAATATGATCAATTATAGTCGTAAATGTGGGCGATGTAATTAAAATAAAACGTATTCGAAGACCAATAAATTAAAATAGATAAATGTGTGATTGAAAATATATATATATATATATATAAATGAACGTATATATGTGTATATATATATATATATATATATATATATATATATATATAAAAATAAAAATCGTATAATATTAAATAAAAATATTAATCCAAAAAAATATGTTTGTAAAAAAAATAAAAATTTAAAAATAAATTAAACATAAAATTAATTTGGAAAATTTTTTAGACAAATAAATTAAAATCAAACATCAAAATCTATTTTTTTTTTAACGTAAAATACAAATAATTGTTCAAAAAACCCATATTTATATATATATATATATATATATATATATATATATATATATTATAAATAAATTCTGATCATTTTAAATATTTTCAGTTATCTGTTTTGGATAAGAAATTTGTTTAGGTCCATCGTCTTGGAAAATCCCCAAACTGAATTGTATTTTAATGAATATTGTCTTAAAGATTATTTATTTTTTAGAAACGTTTCGTTAAATTACAAATTTCAAAATATTTAAAAACTTTAAAAGGGCATTTATGATTTAAATTTTTTTAAAAATATAATTGGTCTGTTTTTTTTAATATATATATATATATATATATATATATATATATATATATATAAAATAAAAATATTTCAAGCAATAATTATATATATATAAAAGAAAATGTTTAATATCTAAAATATTAAAAAAAATGAATTTTTTTTTGGCATAGAATTGAAAATGTTTAAACATTTGATATCTGAATCAAATTGAATAACAAAAAGATAGATTGAAATATAAATTTAAATTTTTTGTGTAATTGTATGGGAATTAAATAAAAAAAAAATTTTGAAAAAAAATCAGCCTTATAAAAAAAATATATTATCATAATAAATATATATATATATTTATCCATTCAAAAAAATGATGAAGAGAACAAATTTAATAATTTAAAAATTAATAGTAGAGAAATCTCGATCAAATATAGTAATATTGAGATAATATATTTTCAATTTTACATAAAGAAAAAAAAAATAGGCAATAAAAAAATCAAAAATCATATATAGAAGATGATGTTTATATATAACAAAATTTAGATATATAAAAAACAGAAAATGGAATTTGTAACAGGAAACGTCTAAAGACAATGTTACTCTTAAGAGAAAAATAGTAAAGAAGAACAGCGAAAATCATCTTAAATGAGTTGGATAAATGATATAGAATATATATATATATATATATATATATATATATATATATATATATATATATGGGCATATTTCATTAAATAATAATAATGGACAAGTTAATCACATTATCGTTGAAAAACGAAAGGAAATATATATTGATGATATGTTTAAATGCAATCTAATTTGAATTTTTTCAAATAATCATTTATAATAATGGCAAAAAATAAACAAATATATATTTAAAACAACAATGATAGTAAAATTTTTTTTAAAAAAAAAAAAAAAAACGGATTCCCATACTTAATAAAGGGGCGTCCGGCGGCGTAATATTGTCCATCAGGGCTTCAAAAATAATATTTTAAATAGCATATTCTCTATATATATCTCAGTTTAATCGTTAGGCCCTTTTGAAAAAAGAAAATATATATATATAAATTTATTTTAAATTTAAAATATATATGCAATATATATATATATATATATATATATATATATATATATATATATATATTTATACACATCAACACACACGTTCTGTCAACATTCGTTTAGTCCTGGATATATATATATATATATATATATATATATATATATATATATATATATATATATATATTATAATGGTTAATTTGAAAAATTTTTTTAAAAAAAACTTTATTATTTTTATTAACAATTTCAAATGAAAATGTCATTTTTTGTATTTTTTTAAATTTTCAATGTTGAAATTATTTCATTTCAGATAGATCATTGTTAGATTTTATTTCATAACCAATTTGACTAAAATGACTTCCATTTTTGATTTAACTTCAAACGCGACAGTTTCCTAAATTAATCAAAGAAAGAATGAAAAATACTATATTTTGATACATTGATAGAAAAAATTCTTTATTAAGAATTATTTTTTTTTAAATTATTAAAATGATTAGAAATGTTAGCTCAACATATTAAACTAATGTTATGGGCAATATAATAAAATATCTCTATTTGAAAAAAAAAAGAAATCATAATTAACGACAAATTTTTTCATATTTTTATTTATTTTTATTTTAAAATGAATATTTTTTTGATATAAAAATGGCAAAATCAAAACATAACAAAATTTTAAAAAAAATGATTTTGTATAAAAAGAGTTCTAGTCCAAAAACAAATTTCAAGATGTCGAATCATTTCTAAACAAGAAATGAATATATATATAATATATATATATTTTTAAATATAGAAAAAAAAAATGTGCATCAAAACCAACAACAAATTAATGAAGATAAAAACTTGACGAATTTTAATAAAAAGAAATAGAAGGAAATAAGAAACGAATTGACTCTGAACTTAATTCCTCTTGACAGTAACCAATGGGGCTTTCAAATAAAAATTCATGTTAGAAAATAGCAGGGCTAACGGGTGTAAGCCATCAAGTTAATGTGGATGAAAAGAAAAGTCTATTTAAGCAAAAGCATATGAGCTGGACATTGAAAGATCTGTAAAATTATATAAACGTATCTATCAAATTTGAACTTTTGGTATTAAGAAAAATATATAGTTGAAATTTAGTATGGGCATACGATAAACTACAATTTAGATATTTTTAAAGACGAAAAGATCATCCGCGTCCTGGGTATGACGATAAAAACTATAATCCACGTATAGCGTATGACAAATTCAGCGTCCTGTGAATTATTTTGAAAAAAACGTCCGCGTTTTAATCGATAAACCCATCCGGATTGAACGATAAAATTTAGCATCCGCGTCCCGGTAAAGGAATTTAGAATATCCGCGTATTAAATGACGATATATATTTGAAATTATCTCATATGACGATAATTAACATCCGCGTTAATTATATGACGATAAACAGTATCCTATTTTAAACGATAAACAACATCCGGGTTCCTATATGACGATAAACTATATCCACGTCCTCTATAAATCTATCTATCTACAATTAATGAAATGTATGACGATAAACTACATCCGCGTCCTGGGTAATATATAAATATTATTTCGTCATATTTATGACGATAAAAAAAATTAACAGAAAAGGATCAATAATTTTCTATAGAATGGAACCACCTCTTATCTAAATATAGTTCTATCTAAACCAAAGGATAAACCCCTGTTAGGTTTCAAATGGATGGACAAACATAAAACCACACATGAAAATTTAAAAATAGGTTTTAATACCAGCAATCCATATTATATAATTTTTTTATACCATGAAATGTATTATAATACAATTAAAAAAAAATGATTACCAACAATTATGGTTCAACAATATATATTTTTTTTCGTTTCTAAAAAAAAAATGTATTATTAAAAATAAAAAAAAAAAATATATATATCTTTCTCAATAAATCTATTATCGAAACTATTTCCTATCAAAAAAACATGAAAAAATATTTATCTATGTATGATCTATCTAAAAAAAAAATATATCTTTTAGGTTTGAAAATGCTTAGAAAGATCTAGCATCTACTTATTTTTCCAAAAAATTCAAGAAAAGTACACCTATGTAATATACAGTTTATATATTAATTTTGATATATATTTATTATTTATTATATTTATAAAAATTAAGTTAATTTTCTATCTAAATTTAAAATATCTATAAATATATATATTATATATATATATATATATATATATATATATATATATATATATATCCGATATAAATAGAAAAAAAGTAATTTTATAAATTTAAAGTTCATTTTCATTCATTCAATCGTATTCTTGATAAAGATATTAACGAAATTAATTATTCATAAATTTCAAATGAAAAAAAAAAAAAACAGTTTATATAACATAAAGATCCAATTCGATGTAAGATGAGGATCGTGTCGGTATAGAAAAACAATCCTCGACATTGAGAACTGATGTATGTTGTTTAATGTATTTATTAGAAAAAAGCATTTATCCTATAACCTTTATATCTATAAAGGTAAAGAAAACATGCAAAAAAATATCCTTGAAATAATAAATCCATCCATCCGAAACAACATTTATTATATGTGTCAACCGCCATTTTTTTTTTTAATATATATGAGCAGATCAATAAATTGGAAGAAAAAAAGAAGTGATATTTATATATATATATATAAAGCAGATCTTATATATATATATATTCGGATCTCATATATAGCGGTTAGTTGTAATAGTAAAATGTTTTTTATATATATATTTTATATATATATATATATATATATATATATATATATTTATATAGCAATATATATATTTATGCATGTTTCATTAAAAACGACAGACAAGGTACTACGGTTAAGCTTTTTATTTAATTTTTCTTGTGTTCGAACAAGAGCTTTCTTTTTTCTGGACAAAGGGTGTGTAAGAACTGTCCAAATGTTTTATATTTCCGAGCGCTTTCGGCTATACCTTTAGCCATTATCAAGGATGATTCGATTTTCAGCTTAATTGAGTGTGTGCATTATGTGTATGTTTAGTGTGTGGTAGGGATGTTTTTAATTTCCGAATACGGTTAGCACATTGTGGCTTTGTTCGTAGTTAATATTGTTAAGAGTTGGCTTTTTTTTTTTTTATTATTAAAGCTTCCATTATTTTTAGTCTTTTTTTTTGCAGGTGGATGCAGTTAATATATTTGTGTTTTCTACTAGTATGTTTCTAATGGAGTCTGGTAAATTTGTGTGTGTGTTTAAATGGGTTCTAATGGAGCTGTGATCAGATAGGTGTAACGTAAGACGTCTGGATAAACATGTGGTTGTGTAAGCCGATGTAATTATTTATGAGTCCGGTTTGATCAGGAACACAGTTCCTTAAAGGGCATTTGAACTCATAGATAATGTTCGTTCTTTGTAATTTTGACTTCGTTGGTGTGTTGTTATTTTTTGAGGATAAGGTTGGCCGTCTTAAATTTTTTTATAATAGATAATTAATTTATTTTTTATATTTCGGATCAAAATATATATATATATATATATATATATATATATATATATATATATATATATATATATATATTTTACAATATTTCTTGACAACAGGTTTTGTATTCTCATTCAAACCTGATATTAATTTGATATGTCTGACGGACGGAGAAAAACATTTGTTTAAAAAAATTTTTTTTATAGATTTCCTAATTATTTCTATTTTAACGGATATATTTCACATTCTTTTAACACCTATATTTATAGGCTTCCATAAAAGGCGTTGTATGATTTTAAAAAACTCCAGGCATTCAATTGGACGTCTAATCTTACGCTACAAATAAAATATTTTTTGAAACGTCTGAATTTTGATCTGAAAATTTTTTAAAAGCAAAAATTTTTAATATAAAATATATACCGTAATTATGTTTTATATAAAAGGGTTTTGAAGACAGTAAACAGAATCCCCTGATATTTTTGATTTATTTATTCTAAGACGCAATATCAAAATCCTGCTTTAACAAATTTCATCTGTCGGTGTGGCTTTGTCGCCCAAATAAATTTTGGACTTGTATCACATTTAAGAAAGCTCATTGTCTTTAAATATGTTTTTACCTGATTTTCTCGTTCAAAAAAAAATTCCATTGCATAAATGAAAACGGTTATTTTATTCCAAATCTTTCCCTCATTTAAAGATTTGAACGAAGAATGAAGAGTCCATATATATATATATATATATATATATATATATATATATATATATATGTGTGTGTGTGTGTGTGTGTGTGTGTGTGTGTGCTTTTTGAGAACAAATTCTTTTTTTAGTCATGTCCATTTAAATAAATTATAAAACGTCTGCTTATTTTTTAAATATTTATTCCTTTTATATTCACGAATATTTCACATCCGTATATTACCATTAAATAAGCCAAGATGTACTTCTGTAAACAGTGAGAATTTTTTATTTGATGCGCTTGATTCATAACATTTGAAAAAAAGAATTAAAAAAATATCCATAACGGATAACGTTTAAACGTTCTAATGAACCGTCAGCCGTTTAATTTAAACGTAAAAAAATCAATTAAAACAATATTTAACAGAGTTTTTGCATAAAAAGTTGCACTTTTGATGATCTCTACCCATGATTTAAATAACTTGAGAAATAAAATGATTGTCACATTTATATATATTTATATATATATATATATATATATATCAAAATATATAGATAGATAGATAGATTTATCATCTCATATATATATATATTATTGTATAATATAAAAATAATAAGATTGGACTATTCCATAAAATAAATCCTGCGCTTCACTAGAAATAAACCCATATCAAAAAGAAATTTCGATCGACCGAAAAATAAAATGATCGGTTTTTTATTTTCATGCCTTCGGGCAAAAAGGAACCCGATAAAATATTACGAATATTAGGGGTCTCTTTCCAAAAATAAGACAATGGATCCGAATAAAAAACCCGTTTATACGGGTTCAAACTAATTTTTTTGGGAGATTTAAATATTTTAAACCCATTAAATACAATTGCCACATGATGCCCTCGTGGGGATGGTGATAAATTCTGTTAAGTCTGAAGTCTGGGTGAGGTCCGTCAGAAGTTCGTCGAGGATTTATCTATCAGTCAGTCAGAGCGTGATTAGTATTAAATAAGTCAGAGCAAAATTGAATAAGAACAGCGTCGAGTTTAACAAAACTACTAAACCTGATAATCAAATAATAATTAAACTTCTCTGTATATATTCCTGTTTATAATATATAAACAAAAAAATGTTATATATTTCATGTTTATCTAAGTTCTTCATTTATTGGATTATTTGTTTGGTAACATCTTGAAAACACATATTACAAACACACACATAAACACACAATATATTATTTATATATATATATATATATATTAATAAATTATAGATAGATATAAAGATACACATATATATATATATATATATATATATATATATATATATATATATAAAAATATATATATATATATATATATATATATATATAGATATATATATATAGAGAGACATTTTTCTTTTTTGTGTTTATATATTTATGAAATTTTTTCAATGGAACTCCCAAAAAAGAAGATAATTATATATTTAAACATAATTTCTAATGCAAATAAAAATTTTCTTTGGTATATATATAGCATATAAATACTGATATATAAATATATATTGTGTGTGTATATATTAATATAATTGTGCGTTTGACAACAGAATTTATTTATTAGTTGAATACATGGACAAAATATTAAGATTTATCTTGTATGTTTATTTATAAAAATAAAAAAAATCTTTAATTAATCTTTTAAAATTTGATGATGCGTATAAATATAAATATAATTAAATTGTAAATTTTTTTAGGCATCCTGGCTTAATAATAATTGTTTTTATCTCATGGGGTTTTTGACCAGATATTATGTCCATATAGTAAGATAATTTATATATTTATAAATATATATATAAAAAAAGAAAGGAAAAAAACAAATATATAGAACACCATAAATATAATTAAAAATTTAGTTTGTCTTTTTTTCCACACGCTATCGCATTATTCGAAATCAAATGTGTTTTATTGCGTCAAAGTTTCATCCTGTGACCAATTGATAGTGTTGGATGTCAGCGTATCTAGCGATAATTCTTACCACCTGCTCGGGTCTGGTGCACCAGAGAAATCTGTCTTTTCCATTGCATCGCTTTCTTCCTTTTCTTTCTCGTTGGTTTTCACTTTCTTCTTCTTCTTTATTCCCTCTCTATATCTAGATTCTACATTTGTATATTAATACATCTAAAAATATATGAATCCACATGTGTCTCAGTATTTACATATCTATCTATATATTTATCTATCTATCTATAATTCATATTAATATCTATCTATTTAATGTTGTTCATTATCTATTTATATATATCTATCATTCTATCTATCTATGTCTGTTAATAATAATAATAATATTAATAATAATAATAAATAATTATGTCCCCAGCCTTTTAAAAATGGTGTTGGACGAATAAGGGAAACAGACAGTTTTTGAAAAGATGGAATTTTTTTTCGGGGAAAAGCGAAAAAAAATAGTGGGAGACAAATTTAACACACGCGTCCGTCTACCAGTCATCATTTTTGTCATATCTATCTATCTATCTATCTATCTATCTATCTATATATATGCTATCTCATATTTTATATCTAAATGTCTGTTCATATCTATCTATCTATCTATCTATCTATCTATCTATCATCTATCTTAATTATGCTATATTTATGTCTGTTCATATCTAATCTAAATATCTATCTATCTAAATATAAATATCTATCTATCTATGTTCAGACTGTTTGTCTCTCTCTCTCTCTCTCTGTTCTAGAGGTTGCTGAAATGTTCTTGGCCCAACAAAGAAACCATTAAGAAAATGATGCTTTCAGACGATAAGGTTCGACCCGAGAACCTTTCATCACCTGTATTTCTTGAAAATTCTCACTGCGTGTTATACGAGGTAGAAACGAAACAAAAACTACAATACATGTTAATTCTTTATTTAATCTCCGTCAAAGTAGTCCCCTTTTGAAGCCTCACACTTTATCCGGCGTCTTTTCCAATGAAGGAGGTATTTCTGGGACCCCTTTTTAGCAAGTTTACGAGCGGAAACAATCGCATTCAAAACTAATCATCCTGGACGTCTTGAAATTGTGGTAATTTTAAGTTATATAAACTTTTGAATACTAAAAGGAAAATGTCAGAAATGGGGAGATCTGGATAATATTTGTTTTTGTCGGGCCTTTAAACAATTGTTGTGTTTGGCCCCTTATATATGAAAAAAAACGAATATATAAACCTCTATATATGTTTCGAATATAACACTCTATACAATTTCCTAAAAATATAATGCTATAAACATCGGAAATGTTTCATAATTTCTTGGCATTATGTAGATTGCTCGATTAATGAATTTTTCAATTTCTTCATTGACAATTTCTAATAAAACCTAAAGCTCTGTTACCATTAAACAGTAAAATGATACTTTTTTATAGATAATTATAAAGATTTAGTTATATATATATATATATATATATATATATATATATATATATATATATATATATATATATCGAATTCGACGTAGGAGGTTCAAGCAGATCAGTTCTAGGAAACGGACAGCCCGACAACAGCACATGAGATTTGATTATAGTGGTGAAGGTTTGTGCAGGACCATCCACACTTTTTGAAGGGCCGAATACAGAGACCTGGTGCACTTTTTTGCCAAAGGGTCCCCAAACGTTTGAATTCAGGTTTTGTCCTTCTCCTAGACCAGTTGTCATCCAAGGCTATAGAACCCAGTCTGTCCTGTTATTTACCCATAGCTGGGGGAAGAAGAGGATTCATACCTTTTCAAAAGGTATTAGCACGTAAAGTGAATGTAATGGATTCGACTGGAATTCGAACTCGGCTCTCCGATATCAATAATCAAGCCGCTTGTCCATTACTTCAAATTTATATATATATATATATATATATATATATATATATATATATATATATATATATATATATATATATATATATATAAGATATACACATATGGCAGATATGAAATACAAGAGAAAATCATAAAGAATTGTAGTTTAAACACAATAAAGACTGATCTTGCTAATATACAATTTTGATATATTTTCTGTGGCTCAATCGGTAAAAAACGTCAGGCTATAACACATGGGTTCTTTATATATATTATATATATATATATATATATATATATATATATATATATATGTGTGTGTGTGTGTGTGTGTGTGTGTGTGTGTGTGTGTGTGTGTGTGTGATAAATATATAGAAAATAGGAAAAAGAAATCGTTAGGTAAATAATCTGAAAAAGTTCTTTAGTATTTTTAGTTATTATTTTTAAAAAATAGTGCTCGATACAAAAGTAGAGCATAAATATAATTATTTATTTAAAATATGATTAGCGTGTTGGAATCATATTTTTAAATGGGTAATTATATATATATATATATATATATATATATATATATATATATATATATATATATAATATATATATATATCCACATGATAAATTGCACATCAATCGGTTCACATGTTTTCGAAAATGACCCTACGGTAAATTTATTCCTTAAGGATACACATTTTTTTAAGTGGAAAAACATCTTTTGCCCTGATTTGCCATTAGGCTAATTTTTTTCTCTTCATTTCAGGTGAGTTCATCTTCGAGCCTTTTCCTCTTCCCTTTTATCGACGGCACCGTCCAGCCCCAGGTCAGTTAATCGTTTCTCCAATCCTTAATTTAAAGATAATTCCATTCCTTATTTTAAAGATAACTTGTTATGATTATATGCCCAGACATTTTTTTCTTTTTCTTTTCTTCTTTTTTTTTTTTTTTTTTTCGTCCCTGGCAAAGCAAATCGAAAGTTGTGCATGTGTTAATTCTCGTGTTTATTCTCGTATTATTCTCGCATGTGTTTATTCACGTATTATTCTCTTATATGTGTACTCTTGTATTATTCTCGTATTATTCTCCTATGTGTTTACTTTCCTATTATTCTCATGTGTTTATTCTCGTATTATTCTCATATGTGTTTACCCTCGTATTATTCTCGTATGTGTTTATTCTCGTATTATTCTGATATTATTCTTATATATGTTTAGTTTCGTATTATTTTTGCATTATTCTTATATGTGTTTATTTTCGTATTATTCTCGTGTGTGTTTATTCTTGTATGTGTTTATTCTCGTATTATTCTAATATTATTCTCATACGTGTTTATTTTCGTATTATTCCTGCATTATTATATGTGTTTATTTTCGTATTATTCTCATATTATCATCATATTTGTTTATTTTCGTTTTATTCTTGCATTATTCTTATATATGTTTATTTTCGTATTATTCTCAGATGTGTTTATTTTCGTATTATTCTCGTATGTGTTTATTCTGGTATTATTCTCGTATTATTTTCATATGTGTTTATTTTCGTATTATTCTCGTATGTGTTTATTTTGGTATTATTCTCGTATTATTTTCATATGTGTTTATTTTCGAATTATTCTCGTATGTGTTTATTCTGGTATTATTCTCGTATTATTTTCATATGTGTTTATTTTCGAATTATTCTCGTATGTGTTTATTCTGGTATTATTCTCGTATTATTCTCGCATGTGTTTATTTTCGTATTATTCTCGTATCATTTTCATATGTGTTTTTTTTTTCGAATTATTCTTGTATGTGTTTATTCTGGTATTATTCTCGTATGTGTTTTTTATTTCTGCATGTCTTGCACATTTAACCATAAAGCTCTTTTTTCCAATAAGTTAGAATTTATAATTCAGTTCAAATGATTAATTCCCTTTTCCAGCTTCTGCCGGTTTTTCAAACTGAAGCTGTTCCCAGTTCTATTATAATCAAAACTTCAACAAACCAATGTTGTCTAAGAATTCGCTTAATCACTTGGAGAATGTTCCTCTATGCCTATTGTACCTTTTGCTCCCTTTGTCAGTTTTCACGACCGTTATGTCCTGCCAATACCTCATAAATAATGGACTATTCCGTTTTGGTCGCGTGGAAAGAGGGAGAATGCTAACTGGCTTCAGAAAGAAAGAAAGGAAGATAGACGTATTTAAAACTCTTGCCATAAGCTCATAAATAATGGAAAATTACGTTTTGATCGCGTGGAATGAAAAGAAAACACACAAGTATTTCAGTTTAGAAATGAAAGAAAAAAAGAAGTGTTTTATGTCTCTCACCAATACCTCATGAATAATGAACTCTTCTGCTTTGATTTTGTAGAAAAACAAAACACATACCAGAGACGCTACTTGGTTTCAGAGAGAAAATGAATGAAAGAAAGAAGTGCTTAATGGTTGTTTTAGTGGAATGACAATCATTTGTACTCACTTCTTAAAATAACGACAAGCATTTATATTTATGATTGTTATTACAATATTGTGTTAAAGTTGTTAAGCTCAAGCATTTAACGATGCGATTGGGGAATTTCTACAGATATTTTTTTGTCGTAAACTTGCCATCAGCTTATTCAATCATTAACTGAAGAATTAAGATTTATTAGAAAATTCAAATAGGAAAATATCGAAATTTTCACGGAAAATTAATAATAATTTAAACAATACACACATTGGTTACACAAACACTACCTTATCACACTGATTAACGTATCTTTTATCAGATAATAGTTCAATTAAATAACATATCACCAACCAACGCAAAAACAACACACACAATAAATCTGGTAAGTACTTAAGAATAACAAAAAATAATTGAATAAACTATAAAAAATACGATAAACATTAAGCAAAAAACAAAACAAACAAAAAAACAAAAACAAAAAAAAGAAATAAAAAAACAATCCAACAACAAAAAAAATGATACATTTAGGAACAACATACTAAATATATTTGAAAAACAACAAAAAAAAAATTTTTCGATTGAAGATACGACGATACGATATTTGGAAATGATGAAAAAAATTTTTTGACAGAGACTAATGACTCTGCAATGTTATTGGTCTTGACCTGCCATCTCAGTTTTTTTCCTACGCTGTAATGTAGATTCATTTTTTCTATAAATACTTTCATCGTAATTGTTCGGCTGAATTTTCATATATTGTACCTAGACTCTATGAATTTAAGCGCAGTGCTAGATTGGCAGCAAGGTCTCATCATTTTACAGTTGAAATGAATAGCTGTAACCGTAAGTTCTATGCTAACAGCTCCTTCTACTGCACTTCTCGCACGTGGAACTCTCTTCCGGCTTCTAGTCTTCCAATAGAATTTATATGCTATGTCAATCATTATCGTCTGCCTTCTTAATTCTTGTCCTTTTTATAGTTCTCTCTCCTTAATAGTATTTTTCTCATGTTCTTTAACACTCAGTAACTAATTGAATGTCAGTGGCTTTATTGCCTTGCCTGGGGTAGAGTGATTAAAGAAAATGAAGAAATTAAGAAATTAAATCCTTTAAATGTTTAATTCTCTCTTACGTCCGGAACATCTGTATGATTACAACTGTTTGGAGACTCTTCATGAAGCGGTCTTTCCCAATCGGGCATTTTAACCTGTTCACGACTGGGATGAAAGGTTTCATCGCCACGTATTCCCAGAAACTGTGCCTCTTACTCGACAGTCCGCTACTTCGATTGTATTGTCACAATCAAAGCTAATATCCATATCAAGATCTGCTCATGCGAGCTCGCGAAGTAGCTGTCAACCGATTGCGCTGACGTTAAAATATCCATCGGTCTTCTGCGAAGTTCGAAATTTAGTAAGCAGCAGTAAGCGTAACTGCAATTATTAAGATATATATAATTAAATAATAATGTATAAACATAAAAATGTTTTAAAAATAATTGTCGGACTTTGTCCATTTCATAATGTGTGACGTCATTTGTTTACATTTGGATACGCATCGAGCAGATATGAATGTACGTGAGAGATTCATGGAAAATTGTAGTTTAAAAACAGTAAAATCGACCTTGCTAACCGAAACGCTCCTCTGTGGCGAAATCGGTCAAAGCACGTCAGGCTATATGATGGTTTCGTATAGGATACAGGTTCGATTCCTATCGGAGGACGAATATTTTCTATGAAAATTTCTCGGACATTCAGGCCGGTAAATGTTGGTTAATACTGTTTATTATAAACAGAGCATTTACTTAAATATTTGTATCTATAAAAAAGAATGTATAAATATAAAAACGTCTTAAAATAAATAAATAAATATATATATATATTTATCAATAGCCAGTGTAATTTACCTCTGTCCCTATGTATACAATCTGTCCTGTGAGTATTTTTTTTCCAAGCCATCTTTCCTCATTATTTGCCCTAGAAATTTCAGCTGTTTCTCCCTGTTTCTAAGTATGTGTCCTTTTTGCTGATATTTTCTCTGAAGAGTAATCGTTTCTCATATATTCAATCCATGGTATCCTCAGCATCCTTCTGTTG
Source organism: Acanthosepion pharaonis (assembly GCA_903632075.3). Classification (NCBI taxonomy): domain Eukaryota; kingdom Metazoa; phylum Mollusca; class Cephalopoda; order Sepiida; family Sepiidae; genus Acanthosepion; species Acanthosepion pharaonis. Next base: position 566,431 of record CAHIKZ030001393.1, read on the forward strand.
AAGCACATTTTTGTTAAAAAAGTCTCTTTTTTCATCTATCATGTCCAGCATTCACTGCCATATAGGAGGATTTGACATTACGTAACAGTTCAGTACTTTAATTTTCTTTGTTTCTGTTGTTTCAAGTCTCTTCTTCATCTGTGAGGAGATTGTCCAGTATTCAATGCCATATAGGAGGACTGATATTATGTAACAGTTTCAGTATTTTTTTTCTTTGTTTCTCTTGTTTAAAGTCTCTTCTTCATTTGTGAGGAGATTGTCCAGCATTCAGTGCCATATAGGAGAACTGATATTAAATTACTCTTTTCTTTTTTTTCTAACGAATTTTCCCTTTTCTTAATCTTTTGCTTTGGTTTTGAAAGTCATCTTTCGCTATCTCAATTTCAGTGTCACACCTTCCCTCCTCTGTCAAAATATTTAAGTTATTGTATTTGTTTGATTTTGCTATCTCCAATTTGTAATTTACATGCTGGGCTGTCCCTTTTGCTAACGACCATGAATTTTGTCTTCTTGAAATTGATGTTTAGTTTTTTTTTATGTGTATATATTAAGAAAACTAGATTATTGCTTTTGTCATACGTCAGGTTGGGGGAGGATTTCATTTATATCTTTCTTCAATCCATGAATATATATTCCATCCTTTGATATATTAATTAGATAAGCCCGTGTCCATTCTTGCTGATACGTATATTTTTAACTGAAATGTTTGCCCATCGCTCTGCTTTGACGATTTAGGTCATATTAAAGACTTAAAAGTGAACTATTTCAGATGTTAATCTTTTCTACAACCCCGTTCAGTTGATTCAATGACTCCGATTCGAGCCACTTCAACCCCCAAATCCAAAAGGGGCATTTTTTTAGATTATTACTGTACGTTTTTTCTTTTTTGGTCACAAAAACAACGACGCGAACGGCGCACCTGTTAATAAAAAAAATTATTAATGGCGAAATTTTGCCCCCCAACAAAAAAAAAAAAGAATAAAAAATTTAAAAAAAATAAAATCCGAAAAAAAGTATCTCGACCTCCCCACCCCAAGAATCAATCCCACCCTCGCAAAAAATTATCTAAA